>CATIWQ010455330.1:0-21284 GCA_949673415.1 Euphorbia schlechtendalii | reverse complement strand
TCGATCACTAGATTTCTCTATATTCTTGAGCGATTGTTGTATAAGTGTACTTGCAAATCACTTATCAATAAAAGTTTTCGTTCTTCAATATTCATTTGTTCGATATTCGCAAAGAATAGCATCCTAGCGGAGGTTCTGTATGAGCCGAGACTGAATTCAAAGCAAACATAGGAATTGCGGGAATTGATGACTCCCATTAAAGAGTGGATACGGTTTGATCAACTTTAGCTTTCACTTGCAAACCTTACAACTTTGCTTTGCTTTCTGCTTATACTTTCTATTTCGAAGTTTATGATATGTCTATGTGTCATAATGCGTATTTCGTGTTAAGTCTTTTATGTTAATCAAGTTATATGCGTTGGAGTTAATTTTAAGAGTAGTTTCAGAGTTAACAACATCGTGTATAATCACTAGATTTGTGATATAACGCTGTTTAGTGAGCTAACATTTTTAGAATGGTAACTTGCTAAATGTAGCTATGTTAGAGAGACCCGTACTAAGCATGGTATTGATGTTGTCCAGTTTTATATAATCATCTTAATTTGTTTGTGTTAGGTTTAGAAAAGTCATTTCATGTGTTGCTCTGCAACAAATAATTGAACATCTGAGTATTTAGAATCGAGTTTGTTAGATTAGTTTAGTGAATCGTAACATCTTTGTTAAACTTGCATGCTTTCTCTGCTATCCATATTTCGTAGGGAAAATCTATATATTTAGATTCTCTAATCTTTCATACCTATATTTACTCATTCTTCATTATAACCCTCCTACCCAAAATATCAAACTTATTCTATTTTCTTTATTTTATCTTCCTTGTTGATCTTTAGATCTAGTCCTTCCCTGTGGGATCGATATCTCTTAAAACTAAATCGCAACTGTATACTTGCAGTTATAATCATTTTTCTATTTTGATAAGGGGTATTGACAACACCTATATTTTATGTGAACAAGTTTTTGGCACTATTGATATACAGTCAAATCTTGTAAACAAACTATTAAACTTATCAGTAGAAAAGTGGCGAACAATTGTCTAACTTAATGTCATTTTTGAGAGTAGGGAATTCAGCCCTTGCAAGCTCTCTAATCTGAGGTAAGATGGATGAATAAGCCAAATCCACTTAGATTGGCTTGCTACTAGCAGGTGTTACTTCCTTAGCTATAAAATTTACCTTAGCACCACCTACATTTTTTATTCCCTCTTGAGTATAGTTCTCATTATGATGGACTTCCCCAATCAAAGGGATTGAGGAGTTCAGGATGGTTGTGAAGAAAAATTAGTTACAAAAGAAGCGGATGGTGGAATTTCAACAATTTGTACAATTGGTGGCAAAGAAGTAGAAGTGGGGATAGATTTTATAGGAGAGGGAATGAGGTTAGTTTGAATTTGTGGATGTGGTGAAGAAGGATTGGTCTTTTCTTATGAATGGCTAGGTGAAGAAGTAATGTTAGGGTGTATAGGGGAATTTATAGCAAAAGGATGTACAGGAGAAGAAGATGATTCAGGATTCACAATAGAAATTGGAGTAGGATTTATAATAAGAGTTTGAGAAGGAGATTTATGTACCAATGGGATGGTTGGTTGATCCAAGGATGGATCAACCTCAGGTAACTCAACCTGAGTTTTTGTTAACTCAATTTATTGAGTGAAAATAGGGTTTTGAATGGATTCCTTGGGAAGAGCATATTATTACTAGGTTATGATCTCCAAGTCATCATTATCTTCATTACTAATTACTTGCAATGATTGCTTGGGCCTGATAGAGTCTATCATTTTCTTCTGGAATCCTTTTATTTTGGTAATGGCCTTCTCCACTTACTCAACAACGTCTGGACTAATTGTGTCCTTTTCATCTTTGATTTTCTTTTCTCCCTGCTGAGAAGCTTCTTCCATAACATCATGATACTTCCTCTTCCACTCCCTCAGCCCTTGCTCTAGCTCAGTCTTAGTCATGTTTTAGACTTTGGCTACAAAATCTGGAGGAGGAGGAGGTAGAGAGGATTTGGTAGCTGCAGCTTCTTCTTTCTCCAAACTTTACTTGGCCTCAGCTTCTTTCTAAGCACTTATCTTAAATTTTAATTTATTGTTTGGCTATGCTTAGGCAAACATAGCTATTGCCTTTACTTTTTCTAGGCTAGCTCTCTTCCTTAGAGGTGCCACCTTTGTTACAAGACTTGGTGGGGTAGTTGTTTGAAGAATTGAGCTATAAAGGGCAACTCATCAACCGTTTCTTCACCGGATGCTTCAAGCTCATCCATATGAGAATATTCATCCTCCTTAAACACATCTTCCGAAACATAGATGGTTCCACCTTAGCCTTCATCAATTTGATATTCTAGGCCTTATTATACCTAGAATGGAGTTGAGAGAAGTGAAACTTCTTTGAAATGCTGGAAGCCAATTATTCTCTTCACAAGGAAAATCTGAGCTCCTCCTTCCCTTCCACCATATGGTAAATAATGCAATGCTGGAAATCCATTGATTGTTTAGAGGTTGGAGTAGAAGCTATTTATAACCTCCTTAATAGCTGGCTCATCAAGGAGTATAAAATTGTTGAGATTTTGTTGCTTGACCACCTGGTGCATAGTTTTGTTCTTGAGGATTCCATCATAGTCAACTTCAAACATAAAACCACAATCCTTATTAGTTATCCCCCACTTGACCTGAGTTAACATTGTTCCTTGTAGCAAAATAATCTTTTCAGCGGTGCTATTGATGCTCACAAACATATTTCAGTGAGATTATTCCTTGAGGAAATATTGAATTCCTCCTTGATTTTGAGAATATGCCATTGCAGAGAATTTGAGAGAAAAAGGATAAGGTTTCTTAAGAGAATAAGCGCTTGAGAATTGGAATTGTAAGTGATTTTCTCTATCCAGCTTGATCTCTCTTATATAGGCAACTTCCCTGTAACACAACACATGTCCTCTCTATAAGCAAAAGATCAAGATTAATAGTGAGATGGAATACGAATTAACCACCTTAGTTAAATAACATACTTTTAGCCTCGATAATTACTATTCAAAAAACTTTTCAATAAAGTGGCTTTTTGAGTTTTTAACTGGGTAAACTACACTAACGAAATTAAAAACAAAAATAGACAAGGTTAAATACGTGTCACCTTATTTCACTCAACATAGCTTTTGATCTTACTTTTGACACTTTGTCAAATTTCTAGGATTTCATCAAATTGGATTCGCCATTCTAATTAGCTATCAGAGTGTATTGAACTGCTCCTTTGCTAATGGCTTGTTGAAAATATCATCTTGCTTCTCCTCATATGGAACTTACTCCAATTTGACATCTCTGATAAGCACATGATCTCTTATGAAGTGATGTCTTATATTGACATGCTTCATCTTGCCATGTTGAATCGGATTCTTGGATATGTCAATTGCGCTCTTATTATCACACATAACATTAAGGTATTTTAACTTTATACCATAATCTTAAGTTGTTGCTTAATCCATAGTAGTTGTGCTACATAACTTGCTGATGCTATGTACTAAACTTCAGCAGTACTTAGCACAACATAAGTTTACTTCTTGCTATACTAAGAGACAAGACAATATCCAAGGAAATGGCATCCTCCAATGGTTCTTGATCCATAGCAGCTGTGCTACACATAGTCTCCATATGTGTATCCTCTTAGAGTGAAATCTGAGCCATTTGGATACCACAAACCTACATCAATTGAACCTTGCAAATACTAGAGAATTCTCTTAACTGTTGATAATTGAGATTCTCTAGGGTCAGTTTGATAACGTGCCCAGTAACATAAAGATTATTGAAGATCAAGCCTACTAGTAATTAAGTAAAGAAGGGAGCCAATAATACCTTACTTTCTACAGGCTTACCAGCTTCATCCTTACTCAAGATATTATTAGCGGCCAAGGGAATGGGCATTAGCTTTGAATGCTCCAGATCAAACTTCTTTAAGACTTCATTGGCATATTTGGCTTGACTAATGAAGATTCCATCTTCACTTTGCTTGATTTGTAGTCTGGGGAAAAAGTTGAGCTCTCCCATCATTGACATTTCAAACTCACTCTTCATTTTCTTGTTGAACTCCTTGCAAAGTTTTTCATCAATTACTCGAAATATGATATAATCCACATAGATTTGGATTAGCAAAACATCTTCCTTCTTTCTTTTGATGAATAGAGTTTTCTCTACTTTACCTATTTCATAGCCTTTGTAGAGTAGGCAGTTGGTCAGCCTCTCATACCAAGCACGAGGTTCTTACTTTTATATATATAGAGCTTTCTTCAAGCTGTAGACATGCTTTAGATTCTTCACATCTTCAAAGCCTGGGGGCTGGTGCACATAAACTTCCTCTTCAATGAAGCCATTTAAGAAAACACTCTTGACATCCATTTGAAACAGTTTAAATTCATATGGGATGAAAAAGTAAGGAGAATCCTAATTGCTTCAAGACGAGCTACAAGTGTATTAGTCAATTCCTTCTTGCTAGTTGTAGCATTGAGCAACAAGCCTTGCCTTATTCCTAACAACAACGCCATCTTCATCAAGCTTGTTCTTGAATACTCATTTGGTGTTGATGTTTGATTTCTAGGCTTAAGAACTATATCCCAAACATCATTTCACTTGAACTAATCCAATTCCTCTTGTATCATGATCATCCAGTTGTCATCTCCTTCTACATTTTCAAACTTCTAAGGTTCAATCAATGATATGAAAGCTGGATGGTTCATCATCCTACTAAGTTAACCTCGCATCATCATTAGATTATTAACATCATTAGCAATGCTCTCGATTAGGTGATCATGATGAGTTCTAGTCTCCCTTGGAAGACTCAGATCTACAAGGAGAGTCTCTCGATTGGGTTGTTAAGACTGAGCTTGATCTTCTTCTTCATTAAAGTTGATAGAAAGATCTTTGTTAGTTTTAACTTCCTCAGTTTCTGGCTCTTATGCTGGATTGGAAAGCATAAAGAGTGGCATGCTAAGTTGATTTCGTACTTGGATTACTCCTTCATCTTCATCAGATGGACGTCTACCTACATTGTTAGTTTCATCAAAATCTACATGCATAGACTCCTCTAAAAGACCAGTTCTCTTGACATGTTGTTAGTTGAATAACCCAAAAAGATAGCTTCATCAGATTTTAGATCAAACTTACCTAGTTGCTCCTTGGTATTTAAAATTAAACACCTACAGCCAAAGGATCTGAGATGACCAATCTTAGGCATGTGCCCTTACCAAAGCTCATAGGATGTTTCTCCAGAATTAGTTAAATTAAAACCAGATTAATGATATAACAGGTTGTGTTAACAGCTTCTCCCTAAAAGTACTTTGGTATATTGTTATCACTCGGAATGGATTGAGTCATCTCAACTATGATTTTGTTCTTCCTTCTACAAACTCATTTTTAAGCATATAAGGAGTTAAAAAGTTATGGTTAATACGATGCAGTGAACAGAATTCTTGGAAATGAAAGTTCTCCAATTTACATCCATGATCACTCCATATTCTACAGATTTTGATTCATAGTTCATTCATTATCTAGTTATTGAATTTGACAAAATACTCAAATGCTTCATCTTCGCTAAACAAGATTAGCCATGTGAATCTCATGAAGTCATCCACAACCACCAAGGAAAATCACTTTTCGCCCATGTTCATAGGTTGAACAAGGCTAAAAAGATCCAAGAGTAGGAGCTCTAATGGTATCTTATTTACTACGTTGTTAAATAATCTAAAGACTTGCTAACCTTCTTACCAAGTTGACAAGTTGAGCAAAGTCTATCTTTCTCGAAGCTGATACCGGGTGTACCCATAAATAATTACTTTTTGGCCAGTTTGGATAGAATGTTTTTATTTATATGACCCAGCCATTAGATTCAAGACAAACATTAGTGGAGCTAGTGGATAAATCAATTATATACACTTTATTTATTCTATGAGCAAAGAAATAGTAGAATTGGTCTTACAATTAATAACTGAGCAACCTGCTAAGTCAAACTTAACTTTCCTACCTTTATCACAAAGTTGAGCTACACTAAGCAGATTGAACTTAAATCCTTTGACCTGAGATTCCTCTTTGATTGAAGAAGAAACACCCACTGTGATGCTTCCAACAAACTTACCCTTTTATTTATCCCCAAACCTGAAACTCCCATTTCTTTTGCACTCCAATGAGATGAATTGAGTTTCATCTCTTATCATATGCCTCAAGCAACCGCTATCCAAATACCACATTCCAGTATCATTAGCAAATCTCAAGATCACCTCCAAAATAGTTATGTTTTCTTAGGTACACATTCTTTTGAGTTGGATCCTCCTTTATCAGCAGTGCTTAAGTTACTCCAGTCATACTCATCTTAATAACCATTTTTATACCTGCACAATACAGTAGCATGTCGAGCCTTCCCACAAAAGTTACACATGGCTTTTGGTTTAGGCTGGCTCGCTTTTATCTTTGGAAAAGATATCTTCCCCTTTTTAGAAGTTTGAGTTTGGTAACTTAGAGCTGGATAGTTAGTTGGAGGAGGAACATGTTCCTTCTTCAAAGCAGCTAGCTCAGTAGCCAACTCATCCAATTGCTTAGTGAGCTTGTTGTTATGACCTTCATGATACTCAGCTTTTTCTTGAAGAAAGTGGATATCGAGGGATAAGGAAGAAATGGTGTCTTCATGGCCCTCTCTTTTTCTCACCTTGATGTTCTTTACCAACTTGTCAGTCAGCTTCATACAATCATAGAGTACCTGGGTGAACTCTTCAATTGATAAAGGGATTTCAGAATGTACCTCAACTTGATTATTCTTTTCTTTGATTCGCTCAACACTTGAGTTAGTAGAGGAATGGTTGCCATTTGAGGAGGATGTTGAACTCTCGCCCTTCTCTCCATCAATCTTTATCAAGAAATGGTTGGCAGAATCAGTTGCTTCCTCATCAAATGATGAAGATTCTTTCTTTTAAATCGCTCCATGTGGCAGCAAATACCTCTTTTTTCTACCCAAACTTCTTCTTGAATCTGCCCTTCTTTAATTTAGGACATGATGATTGGATATGAACTTTCTCTCCAAAGCTAAAGCATTTGATGTCTTTGATGTGTTCATTCTTGTATCCTTCCTCAAATCCTCATCTATGATGAGTTGGCTTATTCTTTTTGGGAAACTTCTTCTTGTTGAATTTCCCAGCCTTCTTCATGAAACACTTGAATCTTCTAGTAAGAAGCACCATCTTCTCATCTGAATCATCATTAGTACTCTCATCGAATGAGTTAGTGTTTAGGACAATAGATATGCTCTCCTTCTTCTTGCCTTTGCACTTCTTAGATTCATCATCATATTTCCTCAAGGACATTTCCTAAGTTAGCATGGTTCCAATTAGCTCATCATAGCTATAGGACTTCAAATCATGAGCCTCCTCGATCTAGCTCTTATTTTCATCCCACTCCTCAGTGAGAATTCTAAGGATCTTGTTCACCGTCTCTTCCTTGGTGAAGTCCTTGCCTAGTCACTTGAGTTCATTAATGATGTTAATGAATTCATGGATTGGATACTCTCATTGGTGCCTATCCAGAATAACACATTTGTCTGGAGCATAAGATTGATCTTTGACACCTTCACTTTATCAGCCCCCTCATAGGTGACTTCTAATTTCCTCCATGTCTCCTTTGTTGTCTCGCACCCTAAGACCTTGTTGAATTGAAAAAAAATCTAGCATAAAATGTAAGTAATTGATGGCTTCCGCATTCTGCTTAAGGAGCCTTAGGTCAGCATCATCATAGTCTTCTAGGTCTATTGAAACATGTTCTCCATTCCTAATAATAGTAGGAATTCTAGGTCCTATCTCAATCGCTAGCCATGCTTGCATGCTTTGTGATTGTGTGAAGTTTTTCATTCTATTTTTCCATAACGTGTAATGTTAGCCATGAAAGAGTAGAGTCCTGGTAACATACATTCCTTCTTTAAGGAGTATAGTTTATCCATGACCGAAACTATACGAGGGATTATTACAAGCCATCTAATCTTTAACTCAATATGATTAGTCTTAAATTTGATCACTCACTCTAATACCACTTGTTGATCCATATTAGCCATAATAATCATGCAAAGAAGGTGAATGCAGATTAACTTGTTATTTTTAGATTTTAAAATTTATTTCCAAGTTATTTTTAGATGTGTGCTAAGTGGACCAAGATGAGTGCACTTTTGGTCTAAATAATGTAAACTACTCAACTTGAGCTGACTTAGTTTACCTTCAAGCTGTGATGAGTAATCTTATTCAATACAGAATGGTTTAAAGTAGTTAAAAAATATAGAAAAGATGTATGAGCGCAATCACTGTTAAGGATAGAGAACACTTGAGATTTTATCCTTGTTCTGCCCCTAGCCTACCTCTAGTCTCCAAATTATTTTCTGAGATTTAATCCACTAGTGTTTCTTTCCTTTAATACGCAGAGAAGCCTTTATAGTGGGTAGAATGATTACAGAAAGTACCTTCCTTTCTAACTAACACTCAACACTCATTTTGGAGACTAGAGTCGTTGTAAACTTCTTATCTTGACTTGATCCACAAAATCTCTTCTCTTCAAAGCTTTCAAATCTGCCCGTTTGAAATAGATTTCAAGATGTTTAGAGATAGCGATTTTGAACATTGAGGTGTGAGATTAAATCCTTAATCTTCAACTCATCAATAACTAAAATATCTTCAAGAAAATCTGTTTGTGAGAGGTGCACGAGATGCAACGTGGAGATATGTGGTTGGTTGATATGTTGACATTGCAGAATTGCGTGGAAACACTGAAAAATGGCACATTTCAGAAGATACCTTTTGACTTGAACATTAGTGAGGTATCTCCAACAATCCGTATTAACACCTTTTGGTTTTGATTTCAGCTCTTTTTACCTGAAAAGCATCAAAGGAATATTCTATCTTCACATATACGGTTAAAAGCACAAGTGTCATAATATACGTATATCAGGTTTATTTAGTTTTTCACTAAGTAAAAACTACTCAACTCTAGCTGAGTTATATTGCATAACATATGAAGTACACAACAACTCAGATTTTCTTTCTCTAAACCATAATTTAATTAAGTTTCAGCAAAACTAAGTTGTTTTCCTCAAAACAAACTAAAGTTAAACTTGCCTAATTAAGAGTCTACTTGGTACCTAATTAATTTCACTATCCTAAACAATTTGTTATTTCCAAGTCTCTAAGTACTATGAAGTACTATTAACTTGGATTCAACACTTTCACCTATTGAGAACCAGAACGTGAGTGCACAGGACCCACCTCACTAGAATCCTTGAGCATGATAGGATGTGGCACCTCATTCGACCAACTCAAGAGGTAAGTCATCCTATAGGTTTGTTATTGGCCTACGTCACCCACCACCTCCATAGCTACTCCCACACTCTCCAGGGACTCCTTGTCATTACCAGCTAGCTCCAGCTAGAAGACCCAACCAAGGGTCAAAGGAAGCACATGCCATTAATCAAGAGACATGTAACACTCAGCTACTCACTCGCCCAAGAACCACTCAATAGAATATGAGCTCTCGAGCAGCAATCTCCTCACCATGACATGTTAGACATGATGTATACCCTAGAGGCAATTAGGGTGATATCTCTTTATTAGTTATAATGGAAAAATAATTTCGAATTATCATTAATAATTATTGAGGTAAATTTGTTCTTATCAGTGCTTTATGTTTATTATTGTATCTCGTTGGTATCATATATATTTAAAATGTATATGCACTTTGATGAGACAAAGTTTGTGATTATTTCATAGCGTAAAAGTGCATGGACATAGTGGGAGCTATGTGGTGTGAGAACTGCACATACATGTTACTATAAATAGTCTAAATATCCCTAGTCATAGTTTCATTGAGACTGGACATCAATGGAACAAACAAACATGTGCAGGCTTACTCCTTGGATTAGATCCAAGCAGCCGATTTCATAAGCTCAAGGTGGTACCTTGAGTTAACACATGAATGTATTCGAGTACTACATTGGAGACCACTATAAGATAGACACTCGGAAAAAACTATATCCATGTGTTAGTGTCATTTCTTATTGTAGTAGCAGTACGAATATCCACAGAGCTGAGATACGGGTTACCTTATGTAAGATTTGTTATACTTTAGGTCATACTTATTCATACCCTGGAGATCAAGATGACATGGGTGATTACAGCTATAGAGATGATCACATGTTTGTAAGCTGTGTAGTCAAGATGGGATCCATCACTCCTGATATAGCAATATAATGGGAGATGTACCTTAGGGCCCCTTGTTGAAGTGACACACTCATAAACCTCTTATTAGAGTATGAGATTGATAGGACAGGTTTCTAGTAAATTAAGATACATAATGTTTGAGTGGTGTTCTTCGTGAACAAGTCTAATTCCAAGACTAATTCTTAGCTTAATAAACTGGATGGAACTTAACCTGATGAAAGGAGTGTATTGTATTGGTTATAATTACAAGACCAGATCAAGTCACGAGCACATGACATTCTAAGTATCGAGGGATCATACGCCTTTTCTAGAAAGCCCATTTGATCATCCAGAGCTATCGGGTTCCATATTGGTGTGGAACATTGAGCCTAAAGGTTCTCGGATGGGAAGCCAAGTTTAGGTTAGCCTCTAGAGGCTCTATACTTTGGGATACTAAGAGGTTATACACTTGGATCTTTATCGGACTATGTAAAGAACTTATGGACTGTGTCTGTACCAAAAATACAAGTAATGAAATCATTGAGAAGAATTATTAATTGGTTGGACCGAATTAATAATTAAAAAGAAAAATGAAAAGATAGGGAAAAATAGTTAGAGCGAGCAAGGGAATTTTCCCATTGTGAGTGGGCTCCGGAAAGAACATGGGTTGTTCGAAGTTGTACAAGCGTAGTTGCCCCGCGAGCTAAAAAGCTCGTGGGAAGCAAGCGCATGGGTAAGCCCGCACGCAAGAGCTACCCATGGCAGCGCTTGCACGGGCTTGCAGTGGCAAGCTGCAAGCCCATACTTACGGCTTATCAGGGCTTCCCTCATGGAACTCGCGGGTCAACTAGCAATTTACCCTACCCATGCGGTTGACCCGCCTGTATGGGATAGGATTTATCCTATCCCATGTAGAGTTAAAGGGGGAGTCTAACGCTCCCCCATTTTTCCCTATAAATAGGCTTCTAACCTCTCATTATTCACACACTAGAAAAAGCTTAAAGCTAAATTTCTCTCTGATTTATACTCTCTTCTTCTTTTATTATGCGAGATCCTTTACGAGTTTCTCCAAACAAATTGAAGAATTCTTTTTGAAGGCTCTAAGTTTAAGTGAGCCTTTGGGATTATTTTTTGGTTGATTTTTCGAGTAGTCTAAAAGTTGTTATCAATTGACGGGTTCTACCTCTTCGAGGTTTTGGTCGGTGAAGATCCATGTGGATCAATCATAGAGACTCTCCTAGTTTGGAAGCTTGTGCTATCGAAATTGCTCAAAGGGAACACCTTTACCAAAATAGAGATCAAGCATGCATCAACTGGTAATACTTTAATCTTTAGATGCTAGGTTTCTTTTATATGTTTTATAAACCTAAAAGCATCTATGGAACATTTTAACTTAGATTATATCAATCATGGCATGGTTAGGAGATCGTTAGATTAAATATAAGTTTTGTCATTTAGCCATGCTACGATTGCATGTTCAATTACTGTCTTGATTAACCAACAGTGGTATCAGAGCCTACCTTATGCTATGTATGATTGATTATAACATGTTAAAATGTGATTATGAATTGATTAAAGTATGTTATGCATAACTTAGGGTTCTATTCCTGTTATAGAAAATGATATGATAACTAGATTAAGGTTTTGCTCAAACTTAGTCTAGGTGATTATCATATAAAATTAGCAATGTTTTACCATACGGGTAAATGCTTTAATTGAGAGTCATCATGTACTTCACTTAATTAAAGAACAAAATCATTAAATTATAATTATTCATGGTATTACGAATCGAAGTGCCCATGATGATTTTGGCAAAGAATGGACAAGGTTGCTCATTCACTTTAAGGGGGCCTCTCCTACCTAGAAGTCACCATCGATATTAGATTCGTGAATACCGGAGGGATTTTTATGACTTAGTCAATTTCTAGTATGGGAATTAGATTCCGCATATAGTTTTACAAACGTGGTTGAAATTGTTAAATTAAAACATATAGACATAGGTTCAAATCTTAAACATGGACCTTGTTTATTTTACATGCTATATGGAGTCTTGGCATAATGGAATGATTATGATATACCAGTCAGAGCATGTTCCCTTAGAGTTAATAATTCCTAATAGCTCAAAATTATTATTTCATAATCATATCCATCTTATAAGACCTAGACTACGATAAGAACAATGGCACCAATGAAATCCTTATAACAATATTAAGGCGGTAAAATGTCTTCCCATCACAAGTTGTGATACAAACCTTATCAAAGGATGTAAGCACTTGTACAACATGCCTTCCTTTAACATGTGTTTGGTCATGAGACTAGATGGGGTTAATGATTTAACCAAGGAGGGTTAGTTATCCATATTATTGGAGCTAATGCCAAGTTGGAGACACATTTGAGGAGTAGTACAATTGGGTAAACACGTCTCGAGAAAGAGAACTCGAATGGTTTAGCAATTGCAAGAGATGTAAATGGATTGGTTCTAACCATGGTTATCTTATTATGGCTTTACTTGTGATATTGGGGTCATAGTGAATGGCCATGGATGCTACCTACTAAGGAAAATTGTTTTCGACCAAATTTCCCAAACTTGAATAGAAAGGGCTATTTTAATGTTAAGAAAAATAGTAAGAATTATGTGTTTAATTAAAGACCTTGTATTAAATGCATATACATATACTAATGTCTAAACAAATTCTATCTTATATCAGGGTTGAATATGATCACTAACGAAAATACTCGCATTGATATCAAGCCTCTTAACGACATCAAATATGATGTTTATAACATTAATGAGTGGTTTGAGACTATTCGAGGAGTTCTTCAGAACTACTATATGGATGATTATATTCTAATTGATCCAAGTCCCAAACACCCCGACAAGAATGCTTTTACATGTGAGATGAATGACTATGTAGAGCACAAGGGAATCTGTGAGTTTGTTGCAAAACTCATGTCATACCATATGCTCCCAAAGTACACATATGTGTACAAGGGGTTAGACCTTCCAACCATGATTCATCATCTCAAGTCAGTGGAAAGTTTAGAAACTGATCTGTTCCATAGTAAATTACGAGGTGACACCTTAGTAGTAGAATTGGTCATTAACATATAAGACAACTCAGAGAAATTGAGAGAGTTGGGAGTTGAGTACAATGATTAGTCTTTGAAGGAAATGGTATTAAGGGTATTACCCAATAAATATGATTGCTTCAGAAAGATGCTTAAGGAGTGTTCTCTGAACTATACCTTGACCAGACTCATAGACTTGCTCGAGTTTTATGAGACTGAGGTTAGAAATAAACTCAAAGAGTAAGCTAAAGAGTAGGACCTTAAGTTGAAGAAACTGAAAGGTTTAAAAGTCAAGAGAAAGCTCATGAGGAAGTTAGAATTGAAGAAGGAAAATGTTTCACTTTAAACAAGCTCATTAGATGATGATATTGGCTCGAATATTTGGAGATTGGATAATGAGAAGTCCTCATACTTATGGCATTGTCGTTTAGGCCACATAAATAAGAATCGCTTAACTAAGTTACACATATGTGCAAACTTAGGCCCAATGAAATGGGAAACCTATGGTGCATGCAAACCTTGTTTAAAAGGGAAGATGACTAAGAAACCTTTTAAAGGAAAGGGTTAGCGTGCCACTAGTATTTTGGAAATAATACATTCCGATGTATGTGGTCCAATGAGTGTTAAGACACATGAGGGTTTTATCTACTTCATAACCTTTATCGACGATTACTCGCGATATGGTTATTTGTACCTTATGAGGCACAAGTCTGAAAGTTTTGATAGATTCAAAGAATTCAAAACTAAAGTAGAGAAACAACTTGGGAAAAGTATCAAGACCCTCCGATCTGATCAATGTGGTGAATACTTAAGCTAGGAGTTTCAAAATTATCTAAGGGATAATGGAATTTTATCCCAATGGACACCTCCTTATACACCCTAACACAATGGAGTGTCGGAAAGGAGAAATCAAACCCTACTCGATAGGTTTGGTCCATGATGAGCCATGCAGAACTCAGTAGATCCTTTTGGGGTTATACACTTAAGAGTGTAGTTTATATTCTAAACAGAGTGCCCTCTAAATCAGTTGATCAAACTCTATACGAGTTATTGTATGGTAAGAAACCCGCTCTTTCTCACTTGACAGTTTGGGGATGTCCTGCATATGTAAAGAGGACAAGTTTAGATAAGCTGGGTGCTAAGTCTAATAGATGTCAGTTTGTAGGTTACCCTAAAGAGACTATAGGGTATACCTTTTATGATCCCACGGAACAGAAAGTCCTTATTTCTAGAAATTTTCAATTCATCGAGAATGAGCATATACTTGTGAAAGCTAGTGGGAGCAATCTTGAGTTAGTCACTCAAGCAGATCAAATAGATAGTTAGCTGATTATACATACACCTGTTACACAAGATAGTGTAAGCATGGAATAGCCTATTGTAACACCAACATTGCTAGGTCAGGTCGGCCTCCAATCGCTCCTGAATGATATGGGTTTCTCATCATTAATGATAAACATCTCTTCCTTATGGAAGATGATGAGCTTAAGACTTACAAGGAAGTAATGGAAGGCTTAGAATCTAATAAATGGCTTTTAGCCATGAGATCAAAGATGGACTCCATGTATGAAAATCAAGTCTAGAACTTGATTGATGCTCCATGTGGAATTAAGCCCATAGGATGCAAGTGTGTTTTCAAAAAGAAAATTGACATGGACGGTAACATAGTTACCTATAAAGCAAGGCTGGTTGCAAAAGGGTACAGTAAAAAAGAAGGCATTGACTATGATGAGACCTTTTCACCAGTGGCCATGCTATAGTCTATTGGAATACTCCTTACCATTATTGCTCATTACGATTATGAGATTTGGCAGATGGATGTGAAGATAACATTCCTTAACAAGAATCTGGATAGGGATGTGTATGTGGCATAATTCAAGGGTTTCACATTCGAGGATGGCTCTAAGGTATGCAAGTTGTAGAAGTCCATTTATGGAGATAAGCAAGTATTGAGGAGTTGGAATATTAGATTTGATGAGACAATCTGGGAAATCGGTTTTGTATCGAACACTAGTGAGCCTTGTGTATATAAAAAGGCTACTGGGAGTGCGATCATTTTCGTTGTATTATATGTCAATGTCATAATATTAATAGGAAATGAGATTCCTTTTCTTCAGACAGTTAAGTCATGGTTATCAAAGAAGTTCTCCATGAAAGACCTTGGAGAAGCAGGTTTTATACTTGGTATTAAGATTTACTGAGATAGATCCAAAAGGCTGCTAGGTCTTTCAAAAAGTACATAAATAGACATGGTTTTGGCTAGATTTAACCTTGAGCAGTCAAGAAAGGGTTATCTCCCAATGCCTCACAGGATTAAACTTTCTAAATCTGAGTGGTTGAGAATACAAAAGGAGAGACAATGCATAAATTGAATACCCTATGCCTCAGTGGTAGGGTCCATCATGTATGCTATGTTATGCACTCAGCCTGACATCTCACATGCATTGAACATCGCGAGCAGACTTCAATCTGACTCAGGTGAGAAGCACTGGATGATCAATAAAACTATCCTCAAGTACATACGCAAAACTAAGGATATGTTTTTAGTATATGGAGAAGGTGATGTCACTTTAAAGGGATCCATCGATTCAAGTTTTCAATCTAACAAGGATGATTATAAGTCCTAGTCAGGTTATGTGTTTATGTTAAATAGAGGGGTAGTTGTTTGGAAGATTTTCAAGCCATGTACAACTACTAATTCAACCATGGAATGTGAGTATTTAGCTGCTTCAGAAGCAGCTAAGGAAGCCATATGGCTTATGGGATTTATTGGTGATCTCAGTGTGGTATCTGGCATTGTAAATCCAATAGTAATCTATTGCAATAACAATGGGGCTATTACTCAGGTAAAGGAACCATGGTCTCATCGTAGAAATGAATATATACTGAGAAAGTTTTATCTTGTGCAAGAGATGGTAACCAGAAAGGATATAAGCTTAGAATACATCCCACCGGATCAAAATCCAGTGGATGGGCTAACTAAACCATTGACTAAAGTTAAACATGACCAGCATGTTAACGAGTATGGTATAAGGAACATGGGCAATTGGCTCTATGCAAGTGGGAGATTGTTAGACATGATGTATGCCCTAGAGTAAATTAGGGCGATATATCTTCTGAATTATTATTAATAATAATTGAGGTATCTTTGTTTCTTATCAGTGCTTCTGTTTATTATTGTATCTTGCAAGTATCATATATATTTAATATGTATATGCGCATTAATGAGACAATGTCCATGATTATTTCATAGAGTAACAGTGTGTGGATATAGTGGGAGCTATGTGGTGTAAAAACTACACAAACGTGTTATTATGAATAGTCTAAGTATCCCTAGTCATAGTTTCATTGAGATTAGATATCAATGGAACGAATAGACTAACATGTGTAGGCTTACACCTTGGAATAGATCCAAGCAGCTGATCTCACGAGCTGAAGGTGGTACCTTGAGATAACACATGAATGTATTCGGGTAATATATTGGAGATCGCTATAAGATAGACACTCAAAAATTACTATATCCATGTGTTGGTGTCATGTCTTATTGCAGTTGCAGTACAAATATCCTCAGACCTAAGATGCCGGTGACCTTATGCAGTAGTTTCTATACTTTCGGTCATACTTATTCATACCCTAGCGACCAGGATGACACGGGTGATTACGGGTATAGTGATGATCACATGTTGTTAAGCTGTGTAGTCAAGATGGGATCCGTCACTCCTGATATAGCAATATAATGGGAGATGTACCTTAGGACCCCATGTTGAAGTGACACACTCATAAACCTCTTATTAGAGTTTAAGATTTATAGAATGGGTTTCTAATCAATCAAGATACATAATGGTTGAGTGGTGTTCTTCGTGTAAAAGTCTAATTCTAGGATAGCTACGGCTATTACATGATCTAATACTTAATCCAAGCTCAATAAACTAGATAGAACGTAACCTGATTGAAGGAGTTTATTGTATTGGTTACTATTGCAAAACCAGATCAAGTCATAGGCACGTGATGTTCCAGGTATCATGGGATCATACACCTTTGCTAGAAAGCTCATTTGATTGTCTAGAGCTATCGTGTTCCATATCGGTCGTGAACATTGAGCCTAAAGGTTCTCGGACAGGAAGCTAAGTTTAGGTTAACCGCTAGCGGCTCTATACTTTGGGATCCTATGAGGTCACACACTTTGGGTCTTTATCGGACCATGTAAAGAACCTATGGACTAGGCTGTACCAAAAATACAAGTTGTGAAATTAATGAGAAGAATTATTAATTTTTTGGATCGAATTAATAATTAAAAGGAATACTGAAAAGATAGGGAAAATAGTCAAAGCAAGTAAGGGAATTTTCTAGTTGCGAGTGGGCCTCGAAAAGAACACGGGTTGTTTGACATGGGGCCCATGTGAATGCCCTGCGAGCTGAAAAGCTCGTAGATTGCTAGCGCGTGGGCAAACCCGCATGCTAGCGGGCTGCAAGGGCATAAGCTCTACCCATGGGAGCGTTTACGCGGGCTTGCAGCTGCAAGCTTACATGGTGCACCTCAAGAATGGGCTTGCTGCTTATGAGGGATGCCTTTCATGGAATTTGCGGTTCGGCCCACTGATTTCCCTACCATCATGGTTGACCCACCTACATGGAATAGTATTTATCCTATCCCATGCAGAGTTAGAGGGGGAGTCTAACTCCTTCCCATTTTTCCTTATAAATAGGCTTCTAGCCTCTCACTATTCACATACCAGAAAAAGCTTAAAGCTAAATTTCTCTCTGATTTCTACTCTCTTCTTTTGTTGTTCGAGAACCTTCACAAGTTTCTCCAAACAAATAGAAGAATTCTTTTTGAAAGCTCTATGTTTAAGTGAGCCTTCAGGATTATTTTCAGGTTGATTTTTTGAGTAGTCTAGTAGCTGCTGTCAATCGATGAGTTCTACCACTTCGAGGTTTTGGTTGGTGAAGATCTATGTGGATCAATCATAGAGGCTCTCCTAGTTTAAAAGCTTGTGCTATCGGAATTATACAAAGGGAACACCGTTACCAAAAGAGAGATCAAGCACGCATCAACTGGTAATGCTTTAATCTTTAGATGCTAGGTTTCTTTCAGATGTTTTATAAACCTAAAAGTACCCATGGAACATTTTAACTTAGATTATATCAGTCATGGGATGCTTAGAAGATTCTTAGGTTAATTTTAAGTTTTCAAATTCTATCTTGCTATGATTGCATGTTCAATTACTATCTTGATTAACCAATATGAAGGGTATAACATCCACCATCATCACGCTATAGGTCCTTGGCTCTCCCCAAGGCATATCAATCTACAAAAGAAAGAAAAAATGTTAACTAGTGATTCAATAACTCAAGGAAATTCACAAACAATGGAACCTTTACCAATCAAAGAGGCACTCCTACATGTACGCCTCCACCTCTTCCGGAGCTATCTATCCCTAACTTTTGAACCATGTAGAAAAGCACATGCTTCGACACATCAATATGGAGGTGTTAGTCATGATGTATGCCCTAAAGGCAATTAGGGCCATAAATCTTGGTTTACAAATTATTGTTATCAATAATAAAGGCACCTTTATTATTTATCAATGTTATATAAATTATGTATCTCGGTGGTATCATGTATATGTGTTATTATGAATATGTACATTGAAAAAGCAAAGTCCATGACTAATTCATAGCATGAAAGTGCAAGGACATAGTGTGAGCTATGTGGTGTGAGAACTGCACACATGTATTACTATGAATAGTCTAAATATCCCTAATCATAGTTTCATTGAGGCTGGATATCAATGAAGCAGACAAACTAGTCCTTGGATTAGATCTAAGCACCCGATCTCACAAGCTGAAGGTAGTACCTTAAGTTAACACATGAATGTATTTGGGTAATACATTGGAGACCGCTATAAGATAAACACTTAGAAATAACTATATCCATGCGTAAGTGTCATATCATATTACAATAGTAGTACAAGTATCCTCAAACCTGAGATATTGGTTACCTTGTGTAAGAGTTGTTACACTTTGGGTCATACTTATTCATACCCTGGTAATCAGGATGATATGGGTGATTACGGGTATAGTGATGATAACTCATTGGTAAGTTGAGTAGTCAAGATGGGATCCATCGCTTCCAATATAGTGATATGGAAGATGTACCTTAAGGTCTCTTGTTGAAGAGACACACTCATAAACCTCTTATGAGAGTAAAATGTTGATAGAATGAGTTTCTAGTCAATCTTGATACATTAAGGTGAGTGGTGTTCTTAGTGAACAAGTCTAATTCCAGGATAGTTACGGCTATTACATAAGCTAACACTTAATCTGAGCATAATAAATTGGATGGTACTTAACTTTATAGAAGGAGGGTATTGTATTGGTTACTATTACAAATTTAGATCAAGTCATAAGTACGTGACGTTACAAGTATCAGGGAATCATACACCTTTGCTAGAAAGCCCATTTGATCATCTAGAGTTATCGAGTTCCATATCAGTCTAAAACACTAAGCCTAGAGGTTCCTAGATGGGAAGTCAAGTTTAGGTTAAACTCTAGCGGATCTATACTTCAGGATCCTATGAGGTCACACAATTTGAGTCTTTACTGGACTAAGTAAAGATCATATAGACTGGGTCTGTGCCGAGAATATTAAGGACGTTAAATTGTTGGATGAATTATTAATAGGTTGGACCAACTAATAATTAAAAGGATTTAAAGGAGAATTTTTGGTAAATTGCACGGGGCATAGCAAGGGAATTTTTCTTGTTGAGAGTGGGCCTCGTGGACATAGAATGTTTGTAGGTGGAGCTTGCATGATGGCCTCACGAGCAAAATTTCGTGCGCGCCACTAGGGCTTGTCTTGTGGAGGCCACACATAGCCTGCGTAAGCGGGCTGTGCGGCTGGTTGACCTACGAAGCTGGGAGCTCCACATGGTCAACCTATTTCTAGGATTGGAAAATCCCATCCCACATTGCTAATTGAGGGGAGTTTTCAATTCCCCTCCCCCTATAAATAGTGGTCCTCTTTCTCCTTTCTAATACACTTCAGCTCAACCTTCCTTCTGAGTTTTGACATCTCCTCTTCGCGATATTTTGCAAGATCCTCTACAAGTTTCTACTTAATTGCAAGAATAAGGCTTATTCAATTTTCAAGAGAACCTTCTTAGTAATATTATCAGGATGGTCTTTGAGTAGTCTAGCAGCTGCTGTCTACCAACGAGTTCTTCCTTAACGAGAAATTTTGGTCAATGAAGATCCGTGTGGATCAATCATAGAGAGGGAAGGCACAAATCAACTAGTAATGATTTTAACTTAGATTCTAGGTTTCTTTTAATTAAGTTTTATAAACCTATGAGCATCTATGGAACATTTCGACTTAGATTATATCAATCATGAACTTTTTAGGAGATCCTTTAGGATTAATTTTAAGTTTTGAAATTCCTCCTTGCAAGTTTGCATGTTCAATTACTGTCTTGATTAGCCAGCGGTGGTATCAGAGCCTACATCATGCTATGCAGAATTGATGATAAAATGTTGAAATGATATTTTATACAAATTTATTAAAGCATGATATGACTAACTTAGGTTTCAATTCTTATTATAGAAAATGATGTGATAACTAGATTAAGGTTTTGCTCAAACTTAGTATAGGTGATTATCATATAAATTAACAATTTTTTACCACACATATGACTGCTTTAAAATGATGTTCATCTAGTACTTCACTCAATTAAAAGAATGAAGTCTTTAAATCATAATTGTCTATTGTACAACGAATCGAAGTGCCCGTGGTTATTTTGGCAAGGATTGGACTTATCTACTCATTCACTTTAAAGGGGCCTCTCCTACCTGCAGATCTTCATCAGTATTAGGTTCAAGCATGCCCAAGGGACTTTTATGACTTAGTTGACTTCTAATATGGGAATTGGATTCCACATATTGTTTTACAACCATGGTTTAAGTTGTTAAATTAAAACTTATAGACATAGGTGTAAGAACTTAAACATGGACCTTGTATGTTT
>CATIWQ010455328.1:0-14963 GCA_949673415.1 Euphorbia schlechtendalii | reverse complement strand
GAGTATTTCACTATTCTTACTTTCTTGTCGCCCGTCTATTTTTCGTTATAAATTCCAAGAATGGCTTCAAGAGCTTCTTGTCTGAAATGGCTTGCCCCAATGGGACCCAATTATCTAAAACATAATCACCCTCAATTCTTTTTTTCTTTTTAACTTCTACAGGATCTGCTACATTTTCTGGATGAAGTTTTTCCTTCTTTGCCACTTCTATTTCCTTTGCTTTAGGCTCTTTACAAGGTCTTCTATTTGCAGTTTTTCTGTCTACATTTTTCTATACTTTTTTTGTGATTCTTCAGACTGCAAGTTTGATTTTATATTCAGCAAGGAGTTTTTTGGTAAAGTTAAATTTGACTTAATGAAAGATGTACTTGGTTCATAGTAATTTTTTTGCTTACATTGTTGTGAGCACGGGATTTTTACTCCCTGACTCGCGAGTTCGATGATGAAGCTATAATTTTTCCCTTGTTAGCATTTCACATTTTGCAGGGTCCTGAAATCACCCGGAAATCATCTGCCTTGTTTCTTTGAGTCTCCTTTCGCTTTAAAAAAAGCCCAAACCAAGAAAAGCCCTCTGCTTTATGCAATATCATTAACGATATTGGTAATATCATTAATGATATTAGCCGATATCGTGAACGATATTAGCCGATATCGTTAATGATATCACCTTTACAGGCAGATAGAAAAAGCCATTTCTGCATTATTTAGTAAAAAACCCCCTTTTCCATCCCATAATTCCAGATTTCCTTGACTTTACAACCTGTCAAAATGATGTCATCCCCACTTGGTCATAAATGGGTGGAAGAAAATAGGGGAAAATGACAAGATAAGTGGTTGTACCACTTGTGCAAGAGAGGACTTTTTGGATTGAAGGGAGCCCATAAGGGCTGAAATTCAGCAAGAAGAAAAAGGGGAGCTCAGAAATTTCCAGCCAAGAAAAAAGGAAAGAAAGAACCAAAACAAAACCAAAGTATAGAGCTCTCACCAAACAAAAACTGAAAATTCGAAAAGTTAGTGTTTTTCAAGTGCTTTCAAGCCTAAATCTAAAGGAAGAAGGACTCCTACCTCCTCTCTTCCTCTCCTTACAAGCCATATCCCAGAAGCCTAGCCTTCTTGCCGAGAGGAGATCTTTACTCTCCATTTTTGCCAAAAAACTGCAAAACCGAGCCTAAGAAACGAGGAGGACTTTCCAGGTACTTTCATGGACCAAGAAAAGTGGATTCATGGCTATGGGGTAAGCCTATGAGTTCTTAGAGTTTGTGCTTATGTTTATATGCTTTTCTTTTTTGAAGTTTCGTTCTCTTTTCGATTCTTTTCGGTTATTTCCCGTTTCCACGCACCATTCTATTTTCCGCGATTTTTAGTATGATTTAGAATATTTTTGAGTATTTTCTTTACATAGAAATATTCTACACATTCTGAGATTTCCGGAATGACAAAGATCATCAAAATCCATTAAGTATAGCGAAAGTTATGATCGTTTGAAGTTTTGGGTTTTGTTTTTGCTGTTTTCTGCTATTTTCTATGTTTTCACGCATTTCTGAAATATCGATATCGTTAACGATATCACCTGATACCGTTAATGATATCACCCAATACTGTTAATGATATTGGCTTGGCAGAATGCAGTTTCGCTTTGTTCCGCTCCGTTTCGAATCGTTTAAGCCTAGAACGACCCTCTAAGACCCTTCTGACTTCAGAAACGCAGCATTGGGGGGTAACAAACCACCAAATTGTAATTATTTAGGATTTATAAATTATTTATTGATATATTCATATGTTAATTGAAGTTCAGAGTAGCAACGGAAGCGCTTTGGACCACTCATACCGATATCGCTCTTCACAGGGAAATCGATAACGATATGAATGACATCGTTACCGTTGTTAACCCAAAAGATTACTATATTATGCATGTTTGGCCTAGATTTATCTTTCTAAATATTGTTTTAGGTCACCCCCACGAAGGGAATAAAACATGTTCCCGGATAACAGTCCTCACCACATTGCCATGCGGTCATTTTCATTAATAAAATCGACCAACATACGTGTAAATAAAAATGAACCATTATTTCATTTTAACAACTCTAAATCATCGATGTTTTGATTAAGCCACATGGGCCTCGCTAATATCAAATCGAATATAAGTGCCATATCTCATGCTAACCTTTGTGGATGCAGGTAAGATGTATGCCTAGAGATTTATCTTCCTTCGGGTATTGCCAATACTTTTACAGGAATTGTAATTAATAGATTAGGCGGGCGGTTGCATCCCCCGAGCTTTGTAATTTATTAATTTACTTTCCCGCATTTACTTAATGCTTGATGTATGGATTTATTACTTTCCGCATGCGCGTTAAATCATACATCTCAACCTCAAAATGACTTAAGTGCGAATATGCAAAATTAAGAGAACAATGTTTTCTGTAGATGTAATATAATGTGATCTAATAAGAAATAAGCAACTTATCCCAAACTCGAATCTCTGTATCTTGGTTGGCTGTCCCCCAGATGTTAAGCCTCATAAGATTCTAATTCCTGGAAAGAGCTAATCTAGGTGGCGACTCCACACTAAGAGAGGGTGGATTCGAGTTCGAACCAATATGAATAAACGTTTTCACCCTCTCTTCAAAACCTTTTCCCGGGTCCCCGACCCGGCACACCTCTTTTTCAAACACCCTGGTGGACCGCGCCTCTCATCCCGCGCACTCTCGGCCCACCCTCCATGTCGTCTGCTCACGGTGGTGACTCCGCTGGGGATTTTTCTAAAAACTTGTTTTTCAAAGGTTTTAGATTTTGGATAAGTGCCGAAAATTATTGATCACATTATTCAGTTTCCTATTCTAAAGCATATTCATTAGATGGCTTAGCCTTTAAGATTAGGGTGCCCTATTTTATCGAGAAGCTTGCGAAAGTATACTTCGTGACCCCCTGGTGATCGAAGGAACTTAGCGAGTGGATCACTTGTTGCCATATCGCATGTACCTCCCTCGTTCACACATACTTTGGGAGGTGCTTGGAGTGTATCTTAGTGCAACAAGAACCTTCTACATCAACAACCCATTTACAACCCTCATGTAAATAACCCATAGGCATTTTCCCTAAGGTGCTACCCCACAAATGACCATGCATTATATTTGCCTGCAGGTGCGCTCCTTAGTATCTTCATGGTACTAAGATGAACCAAACTTGGGATAGAGACTAGCCAAAAACCCTCATACATGGGAGACATAAGGTTGGAAGTGATATGTTGTGTGCTATGTGCTATGTGTTCATCACATCTCCATGTTTATTTTGCGAAAAGCATCAAGCTAACCCATGATTTGTTGTGCAGACACGAATTATACACACACATGTCATTAGCCTGACACCGTATACCTAGAGTTAGGAAAATGCTTTGAGACAGTGTCACCTAGTGTTAGGATTACTCATACTACTTGCTAAGCACTTAAAACCTTTGTCCTCTTAGAGTCATGGACTTCTAAGCTTAGGGTATAACACTTCGTTCTACCTGAACTTGAACCTAGAAGTAGGAGATGCGACATGACAGCGTCACCTAAGATTAGGGTCACCTTCGACTGTGCCTTTGCACCTGAACCTCTTGGGATAAAAAATTTCCAAACCATAGGGTATAACACATTGTTTTACCCAAAACTCAGAATCACCGAGAGCAACCCCTGGCGGTTAACTCTCAAAGCTAAAAATGTGTTATCACTTGGATAATACATGAACATGATTGATTTTCGGTTTGTTCGTTTCAACTAGATTGGCAAACTCACCACTTTTTTGACAAAACAGCATGCTCTTATTGCCACCTAGGCAGTATAGTAGACATTGCTTATAGGTTCGTTTGCTTCAACTGGATTGGCAAACTCACCACTTTTCTCGTTAAAGCGACATCCGTTTGCTTAATTTTCACTTGGTAGTATAGTAAACATTGTTCATTTACTTCAACTGGATTGGTAAACTTACCGCCTTTTTTCACTAAAATGGCATTCCTTTTACTTATTACCGCTTGGGTAATACAATAAACATTGTTTATGATTAGTGTGCTTCAACTGGATTGGCAAACATACCACTTGTTAATACACAACCCCTTGGTCATTTTCGGTTCTTTTACTTCAACTGGATTGGTAAACTTATCACCTGTCCTTTGCCAAAATAGCACTCCTCTTACTTATTGCCACCTGGGTAATACAGTAAACATTGTTTATGATTAGTTTGCTTCAACTGGATTGGCAAACTTACCACCTTTTTTTCCAAAACAGCATTCCTCTTACTTATTGCCACCTGGGTAATACAGTAAACATTATTTATGATTAGTTTGCTTCAACTGGATTGGCAAACTTACCACCTTTTTTGCAAAAACGGCATTTCTTTTACTTATTACCACCTGGGCAGTACGGTAAACCTTAGTTATGGTTAGTTTATTTCAACTGGATTGGCAAATATGAACCACACTTTAAACCAAGCCTATTACCACATGGGTATTACGACAATCGACCTGTTTGTTCCAAACGGATTGGCAAAAAAAACCCTCGACATCACATAGATGTTACCTCAAACTATTAGCCTATTACCACATGGTAACTTGGTCATCGCTCGAGTCACACAGACATCATACAAATCTCAAATCCAACCCCCGTTGTTGGACTTTCATCTTTACATGTTTACTTAATGACTAACATGTTTGTTTCAAATGGATTGACATACATGTTATTTCACATCATGGCATGCTAACCCTTATGAATGCAGCCATAACATTAAAAATCTCACGCATTTCTTGCATCAGGAGTCATGTCACGAATCTTACATGCACATCTAACCCTCTGCTTGTGTATCTTAGCTAGGAAGAGGCCTGCTCACTGCCTGGTCTACGTTTCCCCAATTGTGGTCAATCTGGAGGGGGTTTCGTACACTGACTCAAGTGAGGACTTGGGTTCAGACTTAGATTCAGTTCCACGCACTGTTATGGCCAATCCACAAGAAGAAGGCGTGAGGGAAGATCACCTTGTCCTCACGGGATAAAATTCTCAGCAGTCGTTGGTGAGCGCCAAGATTGCAGCTGCCTTAGATGCCTTTGCCAATAGCGAACAACTAGCATCGCTTATTTGCCTACATGTCGGGAGGGCCCAGAATGTAGCATCCAACCCAGAGGTCACCCTTTACAACACCAATCCAACAAGGGGACCTCCCACCTCACACATGGTACCCCCAACTACCTTTTATCAGTTCGGGGCAGGATAAAGTCAGCTGAACCAGGCTCTGATTGGATAACCAGGATATATCTTCTCTAATCCTTTCCAATACTTCCAGGGGCAGCCTGTCCAGCTGACATTCGCATCAAGGCCTTTCTACCAAGGAATGACCCAACACCTTGTTCTTAACTAGAATACATCGGCATCCTCACAGTTCCAGGCACCTCAACTGCCCCACTTTGCGGCATATCCCCAAGGGCAATATGGCTCTTATCCAAGCATAAGGAATGCCATCCTCCAACAACCAGGAATGGCGGAACTATGGCAATAATTCTTGGCCACTCATGGTGGTCATTTCATGAATTCATACTCAGAGTAACTAATAATTGGGGATGAAGATAGCTTACCCCCAAACTTCGCAATGCCGTGGTTTGAGAAGTACGTAGGATCTGGTGACCCACGCGCTCACTTGACGCATTATCAAATGGTGATGAGAGCATTAGGGGTCAACGAATGGATGATGGTTGAGCTCTTTGTCATCACCTTGGACCACCCAATCAACGAATTGTATAGCCACCTTCCGTTGGACATAACTAACGATTGGAATCGCTCAAGCCATGCTGGGGCATTTTTGTTTCAACTCTCAAATGGAAACCACGATGCAACATCTGGAAGCTATAAGGTAGGAGGAGGGTGAGAACTTCAAATCTTACTATACACACTAGATGGCCACACAGGTCAGGCTTCAGGCTCGCTTAACTCTACCAGAGATGATAACCAAGGTTCTGGACGGTGCACTGCCATCATACAGGAACAAATTTGGATCAGACATCTTCTCGAGCTATCAAGAAGTGTTTGAGAAGGCAGATAGGATGGAGCACTTCGAATCCCTGGAGTACTTTGAATCGGAAGGTCACTAGAATAACACATGCTTGATTATGTAATAATTTAGCATTTAGCTACTTTGCCCATGGGCTTTTGAATTTTCAATTGAACTTTGTCTATTTGCTTGATATTTTATCAATGACATCTCGCATTCTCTTAAGCATATACATATTGTTTTTAGCACATGTGATACATCATTTCATGAAATTAATTTGGGTATAAATGGATTCCCCACAATAATTTCAAATGATTTGACTCTTGAGAGAAAGTGAGAGACAAATACATGTACTTAGACAATGTGTGATAGCAATTGCCTCATCATACAAGGATCTCCAGGCACGAAACGTCCACTGACTCATCTAAAGATCAAAAGGATTGGAGCCAGAATAAGGATAAAATGTCGACCAAACAAATTGGGGTCCAAACAACTAGCGTAAGGTCACAAAGGAGTCAGATTGTTGAACACGTCAACAACTCCATCACTCCATTCATAGGACCAAACAATTGGTGTAATGCTACAAAGAAGGAGTCAGATCATTGAACACATCAACAACTCTACCACCACCAAACAATCGGCACAATGCCACAAAGAAGGAGTCAGATCATTGAACACGTCAACAACTCCATCACACTGATCACCATCATTCATTGGATAATCAAACAAGAGTCAATGCTAAAGATAAAAGGAATCCGATTGTTGAACCTGTCAACAACTCCTTCACATGACTTGCTAATATTTGTGGGGAAATCATCGCACCATCGAAGGAAACACCAATGATCAAGACACATCATCGCATACACCTCAAGCCAGCAAAGAGGCACGAGTACCAACCAATCGGTCAGAAATGCTGAACGAGACAACAAATGAAGTCGTGGACATGGACGGTGATCGATCTACCAAGTCTTACACTATTGCTATCATGCATAGGTGAAAGAAATAAATCAGTGAAAAGCAGAAAAGCAGTACGAACAAAAAAATAAATTTGTATTTAGCCTATCAATTAACACTCGGTTAGTTGAGCAAAAATTAAGGCCTATTTTCAAAACACAAAAAGAATAGTCCGCTGAGTTGAAAACCCAAAAAGGGCAGCTCAGGAAAAACTTAGGATATTGAGAGAACCACATTGGTTAGAAAACCTGAAAAGGCTAATCAATGGTAGGAGTCAAATCATTTGAAACATTTATACCCTGTTAAGTTCATCAATGAATTATCATTTTTGCTAAATCTTTATGCATATGCTTATTTTTATTGCTTGCATGCCAATGGTAGAATATCACAAGTGAACATCCAAAAAAAAATAATAAAGAAAAATAAGTCTACTGGATTGAAAACCTAAAAAGGCAGTCCAGGTAAAAATTAAGACAAGGTTCGATAGATTGAAAACCTGTGAAGGCGATCTATGAAAAACTTAGAACCAAACCAATATCAAAAGCATTATCTCCTCCTCAGAACATTATGTGTAAGGCATTATATACCTCCAATACTTCTGACAACCGGCTTCCAAGCGATCTTTGCCAACACAATTCAGAATCAACGACACATCCAGACTTTCCTCAAACCAGATCCAAGCTTTGAACTTGAATCTGATTCAACAAACCCATGGTCGTCGCTCTGAGGTAGTCATCCATGGAATCCCTAACAAGACAAATCTTGGGGGCACTCATGCACCAGCATAAGAAAGTATCAACTTGGAAATCTCCGAGAGGCCTCTCATGCAACGAAGCTTCTGCTATCGGCCAGGCCCCATACTCTAAAGCCAATAATGCCTGCAACAAATAAACATACATCATATGATAAATATTGTTCATGCATAAAATCATTCATACATGCATACACATCATGTCACTTATAGGTTAAGGCAATGTTAAAACCGAGGCAATGCCATTCCGATGAGAGCCTCTACCTCCACGTGAGGAACCTACAAACAAGACAATGGCCCAACTCAAGCCATTTCAACTTTCATCAAATTCAAGCCTACCTCGACCTCCTTTAAGCAGCATTACAACATCACAAAAGCCTCCCCGATGGAGCGGCCATCAGGACATCCCCGAAAATCTCAAACTTAAATTTCTTTGCCTATCATGGGCATGAAGAAAAATTTCTCAGAACCCTCATGTTTTAATTCTTGATTAAAGGGGTAAAAATTTTTGCTTTCAGCAATCTCAATCAAGAAATTAAAACATATATCACAAGTATCTACTAATAAAATTTCCTCATTCTTGCAGGTACGCCTTCAACTCACAAGGAGCATGCAATTCGGACTGCAACGGTCAACCATCCTACAGCGGATTTCGACGAAGAATTATTACAGTCGATGCATCATCAAAGGCATGGGGCACACGGCTTTCATCCTTTCCCCAGCAGTTCTGAGGGTCACATTCAACCCACGGTCAACTCACAAGGGGCATCCATCGTAGACTTTCTACAGTCCGCATACCCTTCGGGACTTCCTACAATCCCAATCATTTTTTCAAATTTTTACAGTCAACGGACTTCCTACAGTCTGCATTCCTTTTCAGAATTCTTACTGTCGAATGAACTCCTTGTAGTTCATCATATTTCCAGACTTTTTACAGCTGAACAAACTTCCTACAGTTCACCTTCCATCGACTTTCTACAGTTAAATCGAACTCCCTATAGTTAGCCTTTCACCTCAACTTTCTATAATCAAACCTGAACTTCTTACATAACACCACCTTAAACTTCTCACAGTTCACCCTGAACTCTTCACAGTTCACCACCTGAACTTCTTACAGTTCACCACCTAAACTTCTTACAGTTCACCACCTGAACTTCTCACAATTCACCACCTGAACTTCTTATAGTTCACCACCTGAACTTCTCATAGTTCACCACCTGAACTTCTTATAGTTCACCACCTGAACTTCTTATAGTTTAGCATCTGAACTTCTCACAATTCACCACCTTTAAAATCTCACAGTTCGCCCTGAACTTCTCACAGTTCACCATTTGAACTTCTCACAGTTCATCATTTGAACTTCCTATAGTTCACCCCTTGAACTTCTCACAGTTCACCATTTGAACTCCCAATAGTTCACCGAACGAACTTCTTATAGTTCGCCATATTTTTCAGGCTACTTACAGCCAAATGAACTTCCTACAATTCACCATCCATGAGGGGCATCAAGAGACCAATCCCTGAAGGATGCACTAAGAAGAAAGCTTCCAGCCATCATCCCCAAGGAAGTGCCAACCGTGACCGGGCAGGTATCGTCTCTAAACCCCGCTGCTCTTTCAATCATGGGACCATACTGATCTCATATCAGCAGTGATCCCACGAGGGGCAGTCTGTGAGCATGGGAATTTTACTCCTGACTCGCGAGTTCGATGATGAATCTGTAATTTTTCCCTTGTTAGCATTTCACATTTTGCAGGGTCCTGAAATCGCCCAGAAATCATCTGCCTTGTTTCTTTGAACCTCCTTTCCCTTTAAAAAGCCCAAACCAAGAAAAGCCCTCTACTTTATGCAATATCATTAATGATATTTGTAATATTATTAACGATATTGACTATATCATTAATGATATTAACTGATATCATGAACGATATTAGTCGATATCGTTAACGATATCACCTTTAAAGGCAGATAGAAAAAGCCATTTCTGCATTATTTAGTCAAAAACACCCATTTCCATCCCATAATTCTGGATTTCCTTGACTTTACAACCTGTCAAAATGATGTCATCCCCACTTGGTCATAAATGGGTGGAAGAAAATATGAGAAAAGGACAAGAAAAGTGGGTGTACCACTTGTGCAAGAGAGGACTTTTTGGATTGAAGGGAGCTCTTAAGGGTTGAAATACAGAAAGAAGAAAAAGGGGAGCTAAAAAATTTCCAGCCAAGAAAAAAGGAAAGAAAGAACCAAAAGCAAAACCAAAGTATAGAGCTCTCACTAAACAAAAACCGAAAATTCGAAAAGTTAGTGTTTTTCAAGTGCTTTCAAGCCTAAATCTAAAGGAAGAAGGACTCCTACCTCCTCTCTTCCTCTCCTTACAAGCCATATCCCAGAAGCCTAGCCTTCCCTCCAAGAGGAGATCTTTAATCTCCATTTTTGCTAAAATAACCGCAAAACCGAGCCTAAGAAACGAGGAGGATTTTTCGGGTACTTTCGTGGACCAAGCAAAGTGGATTCATGGCTATGGGGTAAGCCTTTGATTTCCTATGTTTATATGCTTTTCTTTTTTGAAGTTTCGTTCTCTTTTCAATTCTTTTCAGTTATTTCCCGTTTCCGCGCACCATTCTATTTTCCATGATTTTTAGTATGATTTAGAATCTTTTTGAGTATTTTATTTACATATACATATTCTACAAATCGTGAGCTTAGCGGAATGATAAAAATCATCAAAATCCGTTAAGTATAGCGAAAGTTATGATCATTTGAAGTTTTGGGTTTTGTTTTTGCTATTTTCTGCTATTTTTCGTGTTTTCATGAAGGTCTGGGAACTCAATATGATTAATGATATCACCTGATACCATTAACAATATCACCTAATACCGTTAATGATATTGGCTTGGCAGAATGCAATTTCGCTTTGTTCCGCTCCGTTTCGAATCATTTAAACCCGGAACCACCCACCAAGACCCTTTTGACTTGAGAAAAGCACCATTGGGGGGTAACAAACCTCCAAATTGTAATTATTTAAGATTTATAAATTATTTATTGATTTATTCATATGTTAATTGAAGTTCGGAGTAGCAACGGAAGTGCTTCGGACCACTCATACCGATATCGCTCTTCACAGAGAAATTGATAACGATATGAATGACATCGTTACTGTTGTTAACCCAAAAGATGACTATATTATGCATGTTTGGCCTAGATTTATCTTTCTAAATATTGTTTGAGGTCACCGCCACGAAGGGAATAACATGTGTTCTTGGATAACAGTCCTCACCACATTGCCATGCGGTCATTTTCACTAATAAAATCGACCAACATACGTGTAAATAAAAATGAACCATTATTTCATTTTAAGAACTCTAAATCATAGATTTTTTGATTAGGCCACATGGGCCTCGCTAAGATCAAATCGAACATACGTGCCATATCTCGTGCTAACCTTTATGGATGTAGGTCAGATGTATGCCTAGAGATTTATCTTCCTTCGGGTATTGCCAATACTTTTACAGGAATTGTAATTAATAGATTAGGCGGGTGGTTGCATCCCTCGAGCTTTGTAATTTATTAATTTACTTTCCCGCATTTACTTAATGCTTGATGTATGGATTTACTGCTTTTCGCATGCACGTTAAATCATACATCTCAACCTCAAAATGACTTAAGTCCGAATATGCACAATTAAGAGAACATGGTTTTCTGTAGATGTAATATAATGTGATCCAATAATAAAAAAGCAACTTATCCAGAACCCGAATCTCTGTGTCTTGGTGGGCCATCCCCCGGACATTATGCCTCACAAGACTCTAATTCCTGGAAAGAGCTAATCCAGGTGGTGACTCCACACTAAGAGATGGTAGATTCGGGTTTGAACCAATCTGACTAAACGTTTTCACCCTCTCTTCAAAACCTTTTCCCGGGTCCCTGACCCGGCGCACCTCTTTTTCAAACACCTCGGTGGACCGTGCCTCTCATCCCGCGCACTCTCGGCCCACCGCTCCTTGTCGTCTACTCACAATTTTTTAAATTTTCTGCTTCTTTTTTTTGCAGTATATCTGTCTTCAATTGCGTCGAATATCTCAAATATTTTTGGGTCAGCATTGTCAAGGAAACCACTCGATCCAATCTACATGCAAATATGTGTGAAACTATTATCTTAATTTACAATCAAACTGTATATGTAAGTTTTTTAATTAAATTGTTTTTTTGAAGTATAATTACCTCGTGTAGCAGTTTGCATGTTTTCATTTTCATTGGTGATTTCATTTTCTGTCTCTCTAACTTCTTCTTTTGCATTACTATTATCTTTTTGTTTTTCCTCCTCTTGTAGTTTTCCGTCTTCGTACTTTGATTTTTTACTACTTTCAATTACAATTTCTGGACTTTCCATTACTTCATGAATATCATTCGTTTCCATCTCTTCACTTGCTTCATACCCAATGTCATTTGTTGATTGATATGGTGTATCTTGTTGAGAGCTTGATTCTATTATTTCTGTTGAAGACCTAATCTCTTGAGTCGTGCCTCTTGAGTTATCTCTAGAGGTGTTTTCTATTCAGATTCACTAGTAAAAGAGAGGATCTTGAAACTTGGAATTTCGAAATCTCATTTTTTTTAGGTTTTGGAGTTTGTTCGTATACTACATCCTTCAGCGAGTAAACTTCCCCACCTTTCTGAGGGGGTAGTGGTTCAGATCTTTTTTCTTTTGTGGAATCCTTAGTGTTTTTATTTTTTGAAGTTTTTATATCGGGAGTCTTTCCATTGTTGAAACTTAATGTTAATATTTCTTCCTCATTTTTTTGCTCTTCACCATGCTTCTGCCTTTTTTTTTCCTTCTTCTACTTTTTTGCCAGTTGACTTCCTTTTGTTTTCTGATTTTTTTTTGTTTCCTCTGCTTCTTCTTGTAAAATGGTTTTTTTTATAAGGAATGCGAATTCATGAATGTTTTTTTTTTGGTAAAAAAGATGTTGATGGATGAAGTAATGTGTGTGCGTAGTGATGTCTATTTTTTAAAATAAACATAATACTGCACAAGCTAAGAATGTTCGATGTTACCTTCTGATTAATGTTTTCAATCTTGTCTTCCAATATCTTGAGTCGATTGTTTGCCTCATCAAAACCTTCTTGTATATGATTTTTGAATGATTTGACAACAATGCTTAACTTCTTTGTCTCATCAAAACCTTCTTGTATCTGATTTTTGAATGATTCGACATCATTGCTTAACTTCTTTGTCTCATCCAAACCTTCTTGTATCTTGTTTAATTTCTTTGTCTCATTAAAACCTTCCTTCATTTCAGTTCTCAATGTGTTAAGAATGTTTCTTAACTTCTTTGTCTCATCAAAACTTTCTTGTATTTGAGCCATCATTGAATCAACCATGTTGCGTAACTTGTTTAGTGCATCCATAACTTTATTTTCGACCTTATCTTTTTCTATGATACTATCATCTAGCATTTTTCATCTTTATCATCATCTTCCCCTTCTCTTGTTTCCGTTGAATTGCTTGTGTCAGTGTCCATTTTGTCAGTTTGAGCTTTTGTTTCCTCTTCATCTCAGTACTTTGAAACTCTATTTTATTGTTGAATTCGTCGGATGGTGTGGCAAAATTTTCTAGTGACAAATGCTTTGTCTCTTCTTCAGTTATTTGTATTCTTCTAAATTTTAGCTGCATGCATAAGCATATAAATGTATGTTACTTTATGTAAACAAAGTAAATTTATAGCTTTACTCTTTAAATACACACTGAGCATATAATCCATGCATGTTTACTGCTACCCCTATTAAAATGAGTTATCTTTTTACAGAATGATCCGTTTATACCAAATGTGTATTTACTAATTGTCATTATCATAACACCTAATTTTAAGAAGCAAATATACATAATTTATCTATCGACATGCAACATAATTGTCTAATCTCATAGCAATACATATAAAATAAGTATGAATAATTTTTCTTCGAGTAATTTTTTATTTTTTTGAGTTGAATATATGAATACCCATTTGAAATTTCCTTTTTAAAATAAGGCTGGTTTTTTTGTTGACGAGGATGTCATATTGTTTATATTATACCATTTTTTTAATAATGGTATAATCAGTTTTATACCATTTTAAATAATGGTGTAATTTGTATTTTACAATTTCCAAAAATTGGTACAAAAACATTTTCAATTTTCAAATTCTGTACAATTTCTAAATATTCCATTACCAGTAAAAGGGAAAGCAAGTTTGTAAATGTAGTTTCTTGATTTTATAATAGATTGTTTTTTGTTCAAGTAAACTTTCCATGCAAATTGATCTATCTAGAATTAACCAATATCCAAAAGATCAAAATATAAGAAGTGTGATTAGTCAGTTCAGTAAAAAAAAGCTTAGAATCGTTTTTAAACCAAATGATTTGAGCCTAAGTCATAGTTGTTGTTTCACTTTCATTTGTACCATCTAACCTCACTATTTGTCTATCATGAATGACAAGAAGTAGATAACCCAAGCACTGCAAATGTACTTTAAGGCATTAGATTTATTGGTTTTTGATAACTTACTTGTTTTGCGCTCTTGTTGAAAATATTCCTGTTTAGGTACTTTGTTTTCATTTCCCCAACATAGGATCTCTAGTTGAATAGCCTTGGGTTTATATCACCGTCTTCCTTTCCAACAGTTTCATATATTAATCCATCACATACCCCACAAACTTCGTAAAACCAGATTTGTAATATTATGGGGCAGCCCTCCAAAATGTAGCTTAATAGCCTCCTTTTCTCCTTTCCACATTTTCTCAATGATTTCAAAGTTTCAATATAGATTAAGTCACCCCATGGGATATTTATAAACTCTCCATCAAGTACACATTCAATGTATTTGGTTGGGATGCTCTTGTATTCTGCTGTGCCCATGATGTAATATGTAATGAAGTAAATCAAAACCATTTCTAAGGACTCTTCATCTGACCTTATTTTGGTTGATTTCAAGATATCTTCAATTTCTTCCTCATTTTTGAATGTTCTCCAACAAAATATTTGTCAATGAATTGTTATCGTGTTGTTGTATGCTGCTTCTTGAACTCATAAGGTGCTTCATTATGTTTCTTGAGGCCCGAAATTAGAAGGAAATGATTTATGTTGAACTCAAGTACTGTTCCACTAATTTTAATGTACATTGCACTGCTATCTTCATTTTCTACCTCTCTCATCATCAGTGAATGTATGAGTTGTGTTGTAACTTTTAGGACTGGTGCATCGAGG
>CATIWQ010455182.1:0-10543 GCA_949673415.1 Euphorbia schlechtendalii | reverse complement strand
GAAAAAAACCGACAATATTTGTTTAGGATGATTTTCCGGTTAGTTGCTTCATCCATTAATGATTGCTTTCAGTTTTGTAGGTAATCAAGCCTTTTCTTTTCTTGTTTCATTTCAAAGCCATCCGGCCAATCACTAAAGATGAAGAAAAAAAAGACATTCATAAAAAAACCTGGTGATAAAACTTATAAAAGTCTACACGAAAAGGTAACAATGCAGCTACACCAAACAACAACAATGTTACTCATCAACTGATAACCAGAAAAGCATATAGAATGTTTTAGTAGATTCCAGGAATGATTCGGTAAGGAACCTTCTAGCAATATGATTTCCAGTATTTACCATACCTACAAAAGGGATTGATCGGTGTTCATTATTTTACCATGAGTTTGTTTAATTACAGCAACAAAAAATGTGGTTCATGCTTACTTGGATCGACATCGGTCATCATCTCTCTTAGCTCGGTCGAAAAGAAGGATTGTGAGAAATATGACATAGAAGTAAGGTAGGAACTACAAAACCAAAGGGTCAAAAAGGGAAAGGAAGAAGAGTTCAGTAACAACTTATTACGACAAGGGAAATTATTCCTAAAATAAATAAAAAATGCTCACATGGTTAAAAAGAGCTGGGACGGTCCAGAAAAAGGCCGCTGATATTTCAGGAACATAGTGGAAATGACGAGCTAAGCCCCACCTAAATGAACATAGAAACGAAATTACTCGCAACAAATCCAGGTCGGCATGGCATGAAAAGTTGGCATCGAGAAATACCTACCATCCCGAGGTTAAAAGAAGGCTGGTCTTTGTTTCGCCAGTTGTCGTCGTATACGAGGCCACGATCTAATTGGTAAGAAAGTGAAATTAGAATGATCAAGTTTTGCCTTCAAAGAGTTTGACATTTTGAATCACTAGCAAATATTTATTTACCTTTGATGGAGCCTTTCCCCAAACATAGCACTTGCCATTTGTTCGGCGGAATACTTGCCTTTGCCTATCGCAATCGTAGTTGATATATATGCACAAAATGCCAGCCACTAACATGTACAATGCAAGCTGGACAGATAGGATGATGAACAGGTCAAAACAACAATCCAAACATACAATTGATACACACACACACACACACACACATATATATATATATATATGCAGTTTAAGGCCCTGTTCTTTTCAACTTAATAACAGTCAATTAGTATTCCGTATTCAGTTCATATTCAATATTCAAAATTATTAATTAATATTAATAATCATTGTCAACAAATTCACGTGTATTCGTAAACAAAATATAACCTCACTCAAACAATCAACTTTTCACTTGGAAGTCTCAAGAAGCCAAAAATAAGACGAATTATGAAGAAAAGTTACCTGAGTTCCGAGATTCACAGGATGGTTGACTAGGTACATGCCGGGAGAAGTATATATAGATGGAACCCATACCAAGCATCCCCAGCAAATATAGAATCCAGCTGTCAAAGTCCAGAAATAAAATTTTTAAAATTTTTGTAATTTCTATTACCATCAAATCGGGAAAAGCATTATTAAGGACATGAAAGCAAGATACAAGCACCAACCTCGATCATGTGCAATGTCCATTGTGCTCCAATATCCAGCTTCCCACCAAAAAAACTTTGTAACGTAAACCAGCATCAATATTGTATTTACAAGCATGGAATCGGCAACTTTTCCATACAGCTCGTACTGTAATATACATAAAACAATATGTGATTTCCCTTCAAAGTTTGTGTTTTCATATGAAAATGGTTTCACTACTATACTAACTAAATATATTCAAGGGCCATAAAAAAACTTCAATGTTAAAATTGTAAGAAAAACATGAAAAGTAACAAGTTTTTTTGCATTACCTGCTTAAAGCAGTAGGTGAGTGCCAAAACCGCCCAAGACATCATTCCAAATCTGCAGTTTGTGAAAACTTTGATATCAAAGTGCTTCCCAATTCGAGGATATAGCTCCATTCCCTACAATGCAACAACATTAATAATCATATAAACTATTCAAGATTTGAAAAAAATACAATAATAATGACATATTTCCATTGATTGGTTGATCCATGTAAAATAAGCTTCTCTATCAAGCGTTATTCATGAAAGCTCTCTTTGAGAAGATTTTTCAGGTTCTTTAAGGACATATGTGGTTGGCAGATGTATTACATTATTTGTCATCTTCTCAACAATGTTCCAGATAATATGCATCAAGGTTTCTTTTGTGCAAAACCATTTGGAGAAATAAATCGATTTTGCAAATTGGATGCATATCAATCACAACTGATCCCTAGAATTAAAAGAGAAGATTGGCTGGCCATCTAATGTGTAACAACAAATCCTGGAATTACAATAAGAATATGACGGAAATTTTGAATTTAGTATTTACCCAATAGAAATCCATTATAAAGTTTCCACATGAACCAGAATCAGTTGATGATGGCGCCAAATGACCCTTCAGACAAAAATACTATTTGCATAAGAGATTTATTTCATCCTATTAAAAAAAAAAAGAAATAGTCATCAATATTGGATTCCTACTTACTTTTATGTACAAGAAAATACAGAAGAAGAAGCTTCCGAAAATGAGGGCCGAAAATATTTCTCCCAAATGATCATAAACTATGGTGGGGTTAAATACTCCAAACCTGCATTTTACACATAAGTATTAGTTACACTTAGAGCTTAAGCTAATTTTAATAACTTTTTTGTATTTAGTGTAATAAATAATCATGTTGAAAAGATTTATTTGTGCAACACAACAGTTTTGCACTATAGTTTTTCCCTCGTTAAGTCATACAAACAAATCAAAGGAGATGAATACTGTGTACTGAATACAGTTTAATCACAAGTATGATCTTAGAATATATCATATCAAATTGTCTCAAGCCTTTAATACATTTCATACACCAAATATTATACGGGTTCACAAGTCTACAAATTATATGTAATACTAGTAATATACTAACTCTTAATTTCCCCCACCAAAGGTGGACCTTCAAATAAAATGACTAGAGAGAAAAACACTCTTCAATAATCAATTTTCAGATTCTAACAAAATGGTTGTATTGAAAACAATTCTCACCACCAAAGGCTAACATAGGTAACCAGCGTTACAAAATAAGCTGCCACGCCGTTTGCCTGTAAAATAATAAAAAACTTAAGAGCCTGAAACGTTAAATTGCCAAATATTGTTCGTTTATAATATGTGGCAGTAACAGTCAAACAACAGAAGAAACCTCTAATCAGATCATTGAATAACCTTGTAGACTGGGCGGTTTCCTTGAGGAGAAATTGGACCTTCAACTCTTTTGCCAGGTAAAAGCAGCTGAAGTGCAGCCTCAAATAGTCCATAACAGGCTATTATTTTCCATGCTATAGCAGTAGGTTTCGGCCATATGCTTATAAATCCTTGAATACCATTTTGCTTCAAGAAATCAAAAGTCTGTAGAACTGAACCATCAGCATGAACCATCGTGTACCATCTGTATAAGTTAAACAAATTTGTAAAAACAATATATGAATAGCATATAATTATAGAGCAGAAATAAAACAAGTGGCCTACATTATATTCTCAATTAAGCAGCAACTACTGTTTGATTCTATATAAACTTTATCAATATTTCACACTAGGAAATACAAAAGAAATTCTAGAATTTGATCTGCATAATGAATTTCAGAAAACTAATACATTTCATCTAGGTTTCACCTGAAACAAGCATTGTTTCAAGACGTAAATCAAATGATTAAGAATTTTAATGATAGCAGCAAAAAACCAGTACTGATCCTTGAAATCTATTAAGATCTGAACACACTACATTAAATCAAACATATATGAAAGTCTGAACACGACATTGAAAGGCTCATACAAAGATCATGGAAGAAAGATAGAAATGAGATTTGAATACTTACAGTAAGATAACAAAAGGAGGACAAAGAGTGAGCAATGAAAGCATTGAAATATAAGTGACAACCGGCGAATGCACAGTTTCCGCCATTTTCTTCCCAATCTCAGAGTTTCTCAGTCAATGTGAGATGAAGACTATGAAGCACTACTGTGAGAAGCAGATCGAACCGAAGGATTAAAAAAGACTTTGTACTTTATTTGGCCAATAAAATATCTCCGTGCCAAGTGCCAACCAACAAACAATCCTCTCAAGACTCAAGTTGAGTCTCCACTTGTTTACGGGTCGGGTCGGGTTAAATTATCGGATTCGACATAAAACCTAAATAGCCCGGGTCAAAATGGTACCTCTTTTCAGGAACTTTTATAAAAAAACAAATCGTAATTTATCGGCATTGGAGTAAAAATGCAAGAACAGCAGCAGCAGCTCCAGAATCAAAATCAACAGCAACTGCAACCACAGCCACCGCAGATGGTGGTGGCGGAGAGGCTGAACCAGGCGGTGCAGCAGCAACTCAACTTGGATCATGTGAAAACTCGAGCTATCAGCCTCTTCAAAGCCATTTCCCGCATCCTCGAAGAGTTTGACGCCTACGCTCGATCTAATGCCAATCCCAAATGGTCTTACCCTTTCCAATTTTGGCAAATTATGTGTTTTTTTTGGCCCATTCTTATGGGGATTGAAATCATATCTTACTTTTTAATAATGCTGCTTAAAATGTCTGCTTGGCTTAGTTGATGGGAATATGTGAAATACAGTATAAAGGGATTTATATGACGGTCATTGCCTGCAGTTTTAAATGAAAATGATTATTTGGGATTTCTTTTTTGTTGAATATTGAATTTTGGGGTTTGTTGTAAATTAATGTTTTACTTTCTAGTTTTATTAACGTACTGGGCTGTTGTGTAACAGGCAAGATATTTTGGGGCAGTATTCAATGGTAAATTTGGAGCTTTTCAACATTGTGGACGAGATTAAGAAAGTTTCCAAGGCCTTTGTAGTGCACCCAAAGAACGTAAACGCCGAAAATGCTACAAGTATGGTTTATTTTTCTGATATACAATTTTAAATCTGAGAATTCTCAATTTGGACTAAAACAATCTGCCTTAAATATTGTAACTTGTACTCGTGTTCGGTGTACCAGTCTAAGTTTTTCTCTACTTGCTCAATCTTGTAGACATTTCAAAGTGCGAGATATTAAAGCTTCTTTGTGCATTAGTCTTACTCTTATATGTATCTGCTTGAATTTGTTATGATGTTGAAAGAGTAGAGCTTTTACAAATGGATCGCATCTTTTGTACAACAATGTTTTTATGAATTTCAAAGGGGACTCACATTTTTTCATATTTCCGGATTCTGTTATGCAGTTTTACCAGTCATGTTGTCCTCAAAACTGTTGCCAGAGATGGAAGTAGATGACAATTTTAAGAGGGAGCAGTTGCTTCAGGGGTTGCAAAGTTTGCCAGTAGCTTCTCAAATTGAAAAGTTAAAGGTGAGTTTTTAGTTTCTATAGAACAGCCTGTATCATTATCCACAACTTCTCGGCTTTCAATGGTACGAGCTTATTGTTTTACAGAACAGAATTGATATGATCGCGGCAGCCTGTGAGAGTGCTGAAAAAGTATTAGCTGATACTCGCAAAGCCTATCAATTTGGAGCTCGGCAAGGGCCAGCCATTCTTCCAACATTAGATAAGACCCAGGCAGCGAAAATTCAAGAGCAAGAAAACTTACTTCGAGCTGCTGTAAATGTTGGTGAAGGTTATGTGCTCAACTTTATAATTTTGCGATTATTTATGCTAAAAAACTTGAATGTTTTGAAACATCTTTTTTGGTTATGATGGTCGCTGTGGTCATCTTGTGTGTTGAATAAATAAGGTGCATATTTAGAAGACAATCTTTTTGTAAAAATTATTGATGAAAAAGGATTTATATTTTATATCTATTACAGAATCAAAGGAATAATTTGGGGAATATTAGTAGTGATATCTATTTCTTTCCTACTCTATGTATATATATTTTAAACACACACACACACACATATGTACATGTAATCCCTTATGCAATACACAACACAATTGTCAAAATGGAGTCTTATAAATATGAAAATATCTAAAAAAAATTAGAATATCTTGAAACATCTTTCTTAATTATGATGGGCGCTGTGGTCATCTTGTATGTTAAATAAAAAAGGTGCACATTTACAAGTTGTAAAAAATAACTTATGCAGAATGATTTGAGGACACAACTCAAACTTCCAAGTTCCAAACAGAAATTAACTTATCATATATGAATTGCTTCATGAGCAGAAGTTGCACGTATTCAGCTAAATTAACAGTATTAGCCTCAATATCTTATCCATTCTCTTTTTTATCAAGTTCTACATATCTTAAAATATTAAACTTCTTCTCTCTTGTTTGTATCGTTGTATAAGACAGTCTGCTTCAGTCCTTAGACACACATCTGTTATTATAACTAAATATAGGCGAGAATGGTTGAACCCCATTTGTTGATTAAAAACAAGAGTTTGGACGTTATCTGGGATTCCTCGCTCCTTCCGATGAAAGGAAAACTTGATATCTCTAGCTATATGAGAACTTTTCTAGGAGAACAGTATAATAGTATTTAAAAAAAAAAGAACTTTTCTAGGCATAATTTTGGGAGTTCAACAATTTACTGTGTTTTTTCAAGGTCTGTTTTGAGTTTTGGAAAATTGGTTATTCAAGTGTTTTAAAATGTTAGGGTAATGCAGGACTGAGAGTAAGTGCAGAGCAGAGGCAGAATACATCTGGACTTCCTATCCACCTGGCAGATGTCTTGTCTGGGGGTGACGGAATGTACAGTTTTTCTGATTCTTCAGGTAATTATTTGTATTATGGACAAATTATTACTATTACTTGTTATTCAATGGTGACCGGATGCTGAGGGATCTCTCTCTTACAGGTATGTACATCAAAAGTACTCCACCTCTATCATCAAATACTATCAATAATCATGGAGCTTTATTACAGGTTAGAAAATTGGCCTTCTCTTGGGAGTCTATTTCCTTTTGGCTCTTGTGGCATCATTCATTGCCCATGTTTATTACCTCCTTATCTGCATCAGCATATCTTTGCATGTCATAATTTTCTAGTTGTTTCATTTTTTTGCTGTTGCATTATAGGATATTTTAAATGTACCTGACTACCCATCTTCAAAATCAAGATTTTTTACCATTTACAGCTTGTATTTGCATCAAACCAAAGATTAAACAAAATATATTTGGGAGTAGAAATTAATAATTTATGTTGCAACTCATTCATGATAAGGCAGAGGTTTGACGTTCTCTTTTTATTTTTTTGTTTTAATTTTCGCCTTTTTAATTTGGCGCGAGTCACATTTTACGCTTCATTGTGCCATTTTTTACCTTTCAAACTGTTTGAATTTGTATTAGGCAGCAGGATCAACACTTGTTGGAAGATCTGCTGCGTCTCCTTCTGCTGCTACAACTTCGTTTGACAACACAACTGCTTCCCCACTTCCATATGCTAATTCGCCAAGGTCTGCCACTAACATTATGAATACACCTTCCCCTCAACAACAAACCCAACAACAGCTGCAACAGCAACAGCAGCAACAAAGGCAAAAAATTATGCAATTACCTCAAACTCAACAAATCCTTGCTCAGCAACAATTCAGACAACCAACAATGCAAGGTTTGGGACAGGTGTGATTTTGGTACATCTCGCAATATATTGGAGTCTTTTCTTTTTGAAAGTTAATTTTCGAAATTTAGTGTATATGTTTTACTCAAAAAGTAGCTGTGTAGTATTGCATTGAACGCAGATCCTTGGGATGTGTCTACTTCGTATTCCCGTTGATATTCTTTGATCTTCAGATTTTCTTTCTGTTATCTTACTTTGATAATATTTAACTGAGAAATAAATTTATTTTGCAGAACCAGCTCCAGCAGCTGCATGACTTACAAAACCAACAGAAATTTCAGCCAGTAATATAGTCATTCACTTCTTATAGTTATGATTAAACTTTTGCTGACTTTTTTTGATGATTTTATGTATCTTGTAATTACTTCTTTTTGGAGAAAATGAAGTTGTACATCCTGTATACATATTTTTTTTCTTCATGTTTGTAAGAATCAATCTTCATGAGTAGCAAACCACTGGAGTTAGGATGTGTCTGCCTTTGTCCGAAATTCTAAATATTCTCAAATATTTTCTTCTCCAATGTCTACCCAAATAGGTGTTATTGAATGCTTCCTTATGTGTATTATGATAGTGCTCTTTTGGTGTACTTTTAGTTTTTAGGATGTTTCTGTGGCATAGCACTTATTAAATTTTTTTATGTTTTGCAATGGTTTGGAATTAACCTCAACAGTTACATGGGCAACATCAGATGCAATTTTCTCAGGCGTTGGGGCACCAGCAATTTCAGGGCAGACAACTGCAAAGTGGGCACATTCAGCATGGAATGGGTCAAAGTGCACTCAACCAAGGAAATCAGTTAAATCGTCATTTAAACCAGTTTTCCAATACTGCAAACACTGCATTGTTTAATGCTGCTCAGGGGGCTTCCAATACCCAGATGGTAAGATTCGTTCATCTATATCTTTCTTCATCTTGTGTAAGAAATAATTTATAGGGAAGATTCTTGTGTGGTGTATGTTAATTTAAATTAATATTGTGATTGCGCCCAATTGATGAGTAGAGTTGATTTGGGTTGGTAAAGTTTCATATTTCCTTTTTTATTGACCTTGGATTTGCTAACTATATCCTCCTATTCAGATTCCAAACATGTCTGCTACAATGACATCCCAGCCGCTGGTTCAACGAATGCAGGTAACTTTTTTTAACAGTTTTATCTCGGTCCTCTATAATTTATACCAAGACAGTTAACATCATGGTGACATTTTTTGTGTATTGGGATCTTGTTATTTGCCATGTAGATTGATTCAAGAAAGGTGGTCCTAATATGTCATAGACTCATAGCTAAACTTCCATTCATGTGGATATAGCTTAATGCAAATAATAAAAGGAATAAAAATGAGTTTAGTGCATTTCATGGGCTATATGCAGCTATTTGTCATATTAGTGTGTTACGGAGAATGACTTGTTAGTTGTTTGTTGCTAAAGTAGTCTCAACTTGCAAGTAATCATCAATTGGATTACTCGAAAGGACCAAGTAAATTGGGTAATGATGCTCGGTTGTTGTCCATTAGCCATATACCGAGTTAAAATGCCACATCATCCTATTTGATTCATTTAACATGGAATAACACTAGTAATACTTCTAAACTGGAAGGTTACTAGAGTAATCAATGGTTATGTAAAACACCAAGTATATATTTTTTTGTATATTACCTTCTTATTGAGGTTTGATTATTTGTTAAAGTTGGCGGACTATTGATTACAAAGATATTGACGACGGGGCCATCTAATTGTCTCATATTATTTGGATGCAGTTTGGGTTAAGTGGTACAAATCCCCAGAGAAGTCATTCATCCCAAATTCTGAATGATCAAAGTAGGATTTTTATGTTAAATGTAATAACCAGTTTAAGAATACTCGAATTGTAGCAACAATGACTGACATTGAGCAAGCCTTTTGGGTGCAGTGTTCAACATGGGAGTGTCGAATCCTGGTAACCTAATGCCTATACAGCAACAGCAGGCACAACAGCAACAGCAACAGCTTGCTAACCAACCTGCTTTCGGTAATATGCAGCCAAATGCTCAGAATTTGCAGACCAATATGGTAGCACTCCAGAACGCTTCGCAAAATCATCCCAATTTCGTACAACAAAGGCAGCAGCAAAACCAGCAGTGATTTTTTATGCTCAATCTTCTGATTGGTGGTTTGAAATATCGCTTTTATTAGATAGAACATGCTTTGCTGATGTATTCAACATTCTGTAGCAAAACTGTTAATTAGCGATTTGTGCTCTCTTAACTGATTGACCTGAAAGGGAATGCTAAATTTACATGTTTTTGTTGATTTAATTTACTATTGGAAAAGTTTTAGAATGGGGATTTAAATTCAAATGGTCGATTTTTTCTTGATTGACTTGTGTGATAATAATCTTGGATTGTTTCTGAAATCTGAATATTGAAGTGTTAATGCGCGATAAATTGGACATTTGGACTTCATCAACAGTAAGCAAAAGAAAGAAATGGACAAATTTGGAGAAACTAAAAGTTTCCAACTTGACATTAATGGCAAAAGACAAGACAGATAAGTTATTGGTCCTTGCTGCAGCACTGCTGTTGCGAATTTTCAGAAATTAAGTTGCCATTCCTGACTTGCTTTACAATAAGTGTGGCAAGTTTTAGGTCGGTCCATCCAAAAGAAGTCCACAGAAAGATATATAATTTATCATATATCGCCTCTTTAAACTACCTAAAGAAAGATAGCTCATGTTTTTGTAATCAAATGGACCTCTCTGTCAGCTCTTCAAATCCAGCTACTCTTTGTACTTTATATACATATATATATATATATATATATATATATATATATATACACACACACACACACACACACACACAAACATAGATATGTATATACATACATAGATATGTATATACATACATACATACATACATACATACATACATACATACATACATACATACATACATACATACATAT
>CATIWQ010454928.1:0-26264 GCA_949673415.1 Euphorbia schlechtendalii | reverse complement strand
TGTATTTTAACAGGTTGAATATAGATATGTATGTAATAAAAAGCATAAAATTTTTAAAAAATTTAATGAAATCGTGTCGGTTTATTTAAGAACCGACACGAAATCAATATAGGTGGTGGTTGAAGCAGTCATCACAATGGCGTCGGTTGGCATAAAAACCAATGCTAATACTTAACAAGGGCGTCGGTTTTCAAACTGACGCCAACTTATAAGCAATGGCGTACCAGACTGTGGCGTCGGTTAAAAACCTACGCCATTGTTAATATTAAACCGATGCATTAACCGTTTTTCTATTAGTGAGCCTTCTCAATCGCGACACGAGCCCCGGATTCTCCTTCTCAATGAACGGGTTTACTCTTTTCCTTATTTTTCTTTTTCAAAATGTTTAGACTAGTTGTTTATTTTTAGATTTTCAATTTAATAAAGTCTCTCACAATGAGGACATTGTGTTCTTTAGTGTGGGGAGGCAATTGTAAAATCCCCCAAAAATCCAAAAAAATTAAATTAAAAAATCGAAAAATTCAAAAAATTTTCTTGATTTTTGTGTTTTTTATACATTATCCATACCTATACTATACTAACATATGTTCCAAGGTTATTTTGAGTGTTAGGTATTTCAAGTTTGATGTAAGTGCATATTTCTAACAAAGTGTTTCGAGTATGACCACACATTGAGAGTGTGAGCTTTTTAGCACAACATTTAGCATTTGGCAAGGATGAGTTTTGAGTAACATTTTAAAGCAACATTCCAAGTAAGTTTCGATATATATTTCAATGCAACATGAATTAGTATAATTTATATAGTTCTAGTTTAATGCTACCAATAAGTTTTATGTGGAGTAATACTAGTAGTTTTCTTACTATGAGTTTTATATGCTATTCTCGAATACGTCCTATAAGTATTGAGTGTGTCTAAAGTGTTGGGAAACTATCGCCATAATACTTTGAAAGTGATGAATAAAGGATGAGGGTATTAAGAGTAAAAAATAAAAAGAAATAGAGGATAACCAATGAGTTATGCAAAGGTGAGGAATGGTATGGAGCAGAAACTACAACCATTCAATGAATGAAAAAAGAAAAAAGTAGCATAGCACGAAAAATAGGTGCAAAGTACAAATCTATACTTCAAAAACATATGCTTAAAAGAAAAAATGAGAGAAAGTGGTATGAAGCATAAAATGCAACCACTAAAATAAGGGGAGAGTGGTATGGAGTATAAAATGCAACCACTAAGAGTGTTTTTAACATCCTATGTTACCTAAAAATGCCTTGAGATCAAAATTTCCAAAGTGTTCTTCCTTTGTCCTTAATACTTAATACTATACTTGAGAGAAGGTAATATTCGAGTAAGCATGTAACACTTATATGAAGACGCAATTCGGTTGACCCTCCATTAATAGCAAAGGTATGCAACTAGATTGTATAAATTGCACATTACTAATTTATGGGAAATTTCAAACTTTTACTTGATTCTTATGCAACGTGAAAATGTGGTACTCACTACGATAGTCTTTCACCAAATGAGATACGAACTTAAATACTTATACACTTCTGTTGTTTTTACCTTGAGGACAAGGCAAAAGTTAAGTGTGGGGGTCTTTTTTCTAGTAGTCTCAATGGAGTAGCCCCTTAATAAGTGTATAATTACACTTATTATCATAACATTTTCAATCATAAAATGATATGGTTTTGTTTCATTTTATACTTCATATAAAAAATTTCATGTGGTATGTAGTTGTTTTTTATGCAAATGCAGAAACTAGGTAAATCTTGGGAGTAAAATGATCAAACATGGAATTCTATGGAAAAAGAGTGAAAAAGGTGTAAAAAGATGTGTGGATCGAAGTTATCAAAGATCGACTAAGTTGCAAAGAAGAATCATGAAGAAATAGCATTTCACGGTCGTGACACCCATTCACTATTGCGACTTGTTATTCTTCAAAATAGAAAGTTGTCAACCATTAGTCACGATCACGACATGTGATTCGTGGTCACGACTTGTGACGGTTATTTGTTATCTCTTATCAACTACCAACCGCAAGATAACAACGATCAACCACCATCAATCGCCATCAACTACCAGATGAAAAGACACCTTTTAGAAGTCAACCAATCATGAAAAGGTGCCTTTCTATTATGGATAAAGATAAAGATAAGACTCTTCACCAATAGACACAACTCTTCGTTTGGATTGACATAACCTTTCACGCTCTATAAATAGAGGATTCAATCAACCAATTTCATTTGTGGGTTATATGGTGCATGGTATGGTATGAATAGAAAGCATTGAATGATAGTATGCGTGTATAGATAGAGAGTGAAAATATCTAGATTTCGCTACATTCAAAGTCTTAGCGAGAAAAATGTATAAGTGATTTGATTCCTATTTCAATCACTATATTTCTACACAAATTCAAGAGTTTATTGTATGAGTGTAATTGTAAAGCACTTATCAATAAAAGTTTTTGTTCTTCAACATTCTTTTATTTGAAATTCACAAAGAAAAGCATCTTAGCGGAGGTTCTGTACGAGTCTAGACCGATTCAAAGTAGACGTAGGAATTGCAGGAATTGACGACTCCCATTATAGAGTGGATACAGTTTGATCAACTTTAGCTTTCACTTGCATACCTTACAACTTTACTTTGTTTTCTGCTTATACTTTCTATTTCGAAGTTTATGATATGTCTATGTGTCGTAACGAGTAATTCGTCTTTAAGAGTGATTTTGGGGTTAACAAGATTGTTTATAATCACTAGATCTGTGATTGTAACACTGTTTAGTAAGAAAATAGTTTTGGAATGGTAACTTGCTAAATATGGCTATGTGAGAGCGAACCGTACTAGGCATAGTAATATAGTTATCCAGGTTCCTATAAGTGTCAAAATTCATTTACCCTAAACTTAGAAAAGTCATCTCATGTGTTGCTCTGCAATGAATTATTGAATATTAGGGCGTCTAGAACCTTATTTGTTGAAGTTATCTAGTATCCGAAATATTCTTGATGATTTTGCATGTTTTTCTCTGCTAAATTTGTTCTTAGGGAATATCTATATATTTTACATCTTCTCTAGTCTTTTTATACTACTATCTATTCGTCTATCTATCATCCAAACCTCCAATCAAAATTACCCATTTTTGTTTACCCATAACTCTAGTTGGTCTTTAGAACTGAATTCCTTCCATGTGGGATCGATATCTTTTAAAACTACGTCAAAACTGTATAGTTGCAGTGGTCACCATTTTTCTATTTTGATAAGCAGTATTGACAACACCTATTCGTATTTTGAACTTTTATCTTATCGGTAGAGAAGTGGGGAACAAGGTTTTTGGCTTCATTACAGAATATAAGCCCTCAAAATTAGTATAGTCAAAACCTTGCGATCAATGCTTAACCTAAGTCAATGGCTTTGTTATCCCATTCGCTGGATTTTGATCCGTAGGGATGTATTCTAAGCTTATATCCTTTCTAGCTACTATCTCCTAAATGAGATGGAATTTTCTAAGTACATGTTCGTTTCTCTTATGAGACCATGGTTCCTTTGCCTAAGCAATAACCCCATTGTTATTGCAATAGACCGCTATTGGATTTACAATGTTGGACACCACATCGAGATCACCAATAAATCCTTTAAGCCAGATAACTTGCTTAGCTACTTCTGAAGCAACTATATACTCAGATTCTTGTGGGTGAATCGGCAGTCGTATCTTGTTTAAAACTTTTCCAAACAATTGCCCCTCCGTTTAACATAAACACATACCCTAACTAGGACTTGTAATCATCCATATGAGAATAAAAACTCACATCAGTGTATCCCTTCATAGAGAGATCACCTTCTCCATATACCAAAAACATATCCTTAGTCCTACGTAAATACTTAAGGATAGTTTTAACGGTCATCTAGTGCTTCTCACCTGGGTCAGATTGAAATATTCTCATGACGTTCAACGCATGTGAGACGTCAGATGGAGCGCATACCATACCATACATGATGGATCCTATCGCTGAGGCATAGGGTATTCCATTCATGCATAGTCTCTCCTCTTGTGTTCTCGGACACTTAAATTTAGAAATGTTAATCTCATGAGACATTGGTAGATAACCTTTTCTTGACTACTCAAGGTTAAATCTAGCCAAAACCTTATATACGTATGTACTTCGTCAAAGACCTAGAAGCCTTCTAGATCTCTTCTTCTATGGCTCGTTAACTTTCTGGAGCATGTTTTTGTTTTTTCTAAATTATCGACTCAATGTTAGGGTTTAGGTTTAATTTATGCTATATCACTTCTAGTTTGACGCCTACAAGGTCTTCTATGGACTAGGAGAAGGCGTTTTGTTGGTCCGTTAGTACGTATATAATTCTTTCCTTGGCATCAATACTAAGGTCTTTACCGATTTTCAATGAGCATTATGGTCCTACTTTCAACTCTTATAGTTCTTCGATCACCTTGATCTTCTCTTTTTATTCCAACCCATATTCCTCCTCTACTAGGTTTGAGTCTCTATGTAGTGATACCAGGTAAGCCTCTTGCGCTACTTGAGGGTTTCCTACTATCACTATTGTTCCTTTTATTATTGGTATAAAAAAACCAAATCCATGGGTGAAATGAGCATCCTTGTTTTTGTCTAGAATGATGTTACATCCAACTGAAATGTCAAAAAATTGTGAACTTTACTTCACCCTGGTATTTGTGTTTGAGGTTGCCCATTTCTACCACGAGTATCGCTTCTCCTAATTGCTGAATGGGTTGTCCATTTAATCCAATAAATGGCGAACAACACACCTAGATTATGGAGTGATGTATTACACGATTTTTCAATGATACTTTTATTGATGATTTTCATCGAGCTACCTGTGTCTAACAGGATTCCCTTACTATGAAGTTTTCCACCGTTACTTTCAACACTATGGGATCTGCATGCGGCTTTTCCACTAGGGAGTCCATTTGATATGGCTTTAAGATTTCCTCTTCAGTGTTTAAATTCGACTTCTTTGAAGATAAGCTTTTAGTTCTTTTCTTAGGCAACTAGAACTCTAGTCCACCTACAATTACCATTCTGTCTCCCTTCATTTTGTTCGCCTTTTTATCTACCTCGATCTCCTTTTCCTCATCACTGTCATTCTTCATATCCTTCTTCTTGGAGATTCTTTTTACAAATTGGTTGAATTTACCAACTTTGATAAATTCATGCATGATATATGCTAGTGTTTTGCAATCATCCATGTGGTGGCCTTTAGCCTGATGGCATTCTCAGTACTTATTGAAATCTCTTCTGAGTGCGACTCCCTTTTGTATTTTAGGGAACTAAATATTCTTCTTTTCCGAGTTCTTCTTGATTGCTATTAGGATTTGACTGAGAGATGTGATGAGTTTGGGATGGTCTTCCTCTCGGTCATAATATTTACCTTCGCCTCTACTTGAGTCGCCTCAGCTCTTCCTTCTTTTATCCTCATATCGAGGTCTATCTTCTTTCTTCGCATCTCTCCCCCATCTCTCGCTTCTCCATCTAAAATTCATCTCATCTGCTGAGATTAAGTCTTTTGCCATGCTCAACATTTATTGTTGGTTATTTGGATGCCTAGTTAGGATGGCATTCCTTAAATCCCTTTTTCTCATTCCTTTTAGCATCACCTCCTTGGTCGTGTTGAAATCAAGATCCCTTACTTCCATGAAAGTCTAGTTGAAATGATTGTAGTAGTTACGAATGCTTTCTTCTTTCCCATGTATGATTTCATGCAAGCTTCTCGTCACAAGTCCTACTGGAGCGGAGCACAAAAATGCTTACAGAAAGTATCACTAAGTTTATCCCAGCTGCCTATGGAGTTGGGAGCTAGTGATGTAAACCATCAGGCAACCGGCCCGCCAAGAGTGGAAGAGAAACATCTGCATATATAGGCTTCCGTCACACCAACCATCTCCATCCCATTTCTGTAATTGACCACATGATAATTCAGGTCGTCTTTACCAGTATATTTTTCAAAAGTAGGTAGGTAGGTCATTTGAGGTAGAGTTTGTTCGAGGATGTTCTTTTTGAATGGCGAGAAATTGGTTTTTGAGGTCACCTCTTGATAGGGAACCGCCAGCTTTGTGAAAACCTTCTTGGCTTTCTTCTCAAACTCCGAGCTATCGTCCTCTTCATCGCTTTCCACTTCAATAGGCCTTTTAGCCTTTTTTTTCTTCACGACAGGTTTAAGTGGTATGCCAATTCCGAAACCTTGAATTGTAGACAAAGCTGGCCCAATATCTCCAACTGGCATATGATCATCCTACATGGTTACCACTAGCCCTTAAAGTAAGGATAGTTGTGTGGACTTATCCATTGAAACTTTATCCAGGCTAGGTCAGGTGATGTCTTCAACTTGGATCATCGGAATGAGCATGAAAGAGATCACTAGACTTATGAAAGGGATGGATGGGATGATGGCTAGAATTGTCACTTGATTGTAGAATTGGGGTGCATGTACCCCCTAACTGCTCTTTCAAAATCCTCCATCTGATTATGGGTGGGCACTGTATCTTGCTTAGATATGGTCAACCCTACCTTGTTCAAATCTCTGTAAATGACACCTAAAGAATAACAGGTATCAAGCACGAATCTTCTCTAAGCTTCCATCTCCTCTGGGGTAATATTATATTTATGTTGCAAGTGCAAGAGAGGATTATCATACTCTGTATGCCCACTGCTAATAGGGTCACTTATTATCGTGGATGGTGGTATCACATTGGAAGTGATTACCATTGTGGGAGGAGAAGTTCTCCTTGTTTGGTTGTTTTCCCATTGGAAGTATTGGTACTATCACCTGTCCCATTATGGGTCATGATGAACTAACAATTCTTGGGATTTTTTGATTGTCAAAAAGTTCTTTATATGAACTGAAGTTCTTACCTGAGTAAGAAAAATAATCCACGATTACCACATCAATGAAGAATTAGTCATAGATTGTGGTTCTACACGCTAACTCTCTAGTTGAGATATCCTTAAGCTCCTCTTCTTAGATGTTAGGGATTCTTGTAATATAGAATCAGTTGCTATGGGGACTAGCTGATTGATCGGCATAGCCTCTCCGATGCTTAAGTTAGATCAAATTTAAGGAAGGAGGCAAGGAGTTTAAGTGTTAAGAAAAATTTACCTTTTGAATGGTGACCCTGGGGGTCCTTTTATAGACTTTATATGACTCTTGAACATGTTAGAAGAGGGAGTTATATCCTAAATAGTACTCTTTCTTAAATAGATGTTTATCTCCTCCATAGGATAGAGTTTGCTTCCTTTACAAGGATAGTCTAAATTTGGAAAACTTCCTTTATTATAGATAAAGCTCTTAAGAAATAGAATATCAGTTGGATTCTGTTCCTTAGCTAGCAGGATCTCACCATGCGGACAAACCGACTTGGTTTGACAGCCGCCTAGACTTATTTCTTTATTGAGATAAGGTTAAATTTGGTATTCTTTGGTATCTTAAGGCAGCTTCATCCGCCTGGTTGGCTAAGCTGTGATAGGAACTTACTTAGTAATATTTGACTATGTTATTAGGTAGCGATGTCAAGCTCATCGTCCATAGTTAATAGGAAAATGGATAGGGAGTTGATGAGATGAATGAGCGATATTGGTGATTTTTTAGAAGCCATTAAATGTAGATCGTACAGACTATGTCTCTCCCCCTAGGATAACTTATCTACTTGAAGAGGAAATGCCTTATATGAACTAGACCAACGAGCGTGTAGATAGTTTGTGAGCCACCTCTAGCTTAAAATCTGCCTCAAAATCTCATTCTTCCCAATTAGCCTCAAATTGGATGAGGAGATGGGTCGTGTTCTCGCAGCGCCTCAAAGGGTGACTCTTGAGGCCTCGCCCTGCTGGGGAGGATGAAGAGAGCCTCCACTTAGCCCATGAGGAAACATGTGGCCACTCTACCCAATACTCTAAATAAGGGGAAATGCAAGGCTAGAGATATTGTGAACAAGACTCCTCGTGTTGAGTTCATCGAGTCAGCCCATGATGAGAAAGAGATGGAGTTTGAGATGGAGTGTTTCCTTGGTTGAGAGATTGTGAGATCCTGCTTCCCTCTTAATTCTAACGAATCACTAATACGCTTGAAGGTTATTTTGGCATATATATGGATCAGGTTTTATTTATCCTTTACCATAAGGGATACGCGACGTGCTAAGGAAATGACATCTTTGTTCGGCTCAGCTATATCCCAATGCCTGGATTGACTGAGGGGGCCATTTTTTTATTTACAAGGGTTTAAAATTATCATTTGACACTGATGGCATGACTTAACATAAGTCTATGCATCCAAATTCATGGATTCCCAGTAGAATCCTATGAGACTAGCCCTTCTCACTAGTGTATCGACCGCCTGGTGTGAACCACAATCACCTTCGTGTAACTCTTGGAGGATCCTCACCCCTTCTTGGGCCATTACACACTTCTTCCAAGCATTAAAGTGTGACTTTTTATAAAGCTCACCATTCATCAAGGAGAACTACATGGCTTTCCTCGACATTTTGGTAGCCTCCATCTTATCTTCTAGCAATTTGTTGTTAGCCAAGTAGTTATAAATCGGTTATATCTAGCATAGAATATTCTTTTTAATTAGCAATTAGCATTGGCCTCCTCGCTACTTGGGTGGCTGATTACCTCGAATGGGCATTTAAAGTTTTGACATTCTTCACTGCTTGAAGTTTACTTGGCTACTCGTCTACCTTATCATTTTCTTTCCTATGGATATGTTCAATCTTCCAGGTGGTTCCATTTGACTCTAGCCTCTCAATTAGATTTCATACCTTAGCCAAGTATTTAGCCATTTCTACGTCTTTTATCTCAAAATTCTTGTTGATTTGGTTCGCCACCAATCTTGAATCACTTTTGAGCAGCAACTTGTCAGCGCTATCTCATAGGATAATTCTAGCCCCTTGATAACCGCCTTGTACTCTATCATGTTATTTACCGTAAGAAAAGCCAACCTAACTGCGTATGAAAACCTGATTCTTCCCAAACCTTTTATGTAAATGCCAAATCTGGCTCCTTCCTAAGAAGAGGCTCCATCTACTAAAATCTCCCATCTTCATTTTTAATTTCTTTGGTCGATTCAAGACCCGCAAACTCAACTACGAAATCCACCAAGATTTGTGCCTTCATCGCACTCGTTCCTTCAAACCTTATATCAAATTCTCCTAGGCGAATTGCCCACTTTACTAATCTTCCCAATGTTTCGGGCCATTGTAGAACTTTCTTCAAAGGGAAATTTTTCCTCACCACCACTATGTGCGCCTGAAAATATGGCCTTAGGCGGGTTGATGCTGATATTAAGTCCATGGCGAGCTTTTCGATTCTCGGATACCTTGGCTCGGCATTCCTAAGGATTTTGCTAGTATAATAGATTGGGAACAGATCTTGGCCTTCTTCTCTTACCAAGATAGTTCTAAAGCAATAATCCTCTAACTGAGATTCTCCTTAAGCTCCTCTTCTTGGTTGTTGAAGGTTCTTGCAAAATAGAATTGGTTACTATGGGGGACTAGCCGATTTACCTGTGTAACCTCTCTAATGCTTAAGTTAGATTAGATTTAAGAGAGGAGGTAAGGAGTTTTGGGTTAAGAATAATGTACCTTTCCTTAGCTAACAGATTCTTTCTAGGCAGAAAAACCAGCTTGGCTTAATATTAGCCTGGCCTTATCCTCTTGCTGAGATAAGGTTAGACTTAGTATTCCTGACGTATCAAGGTGGCTTTTATCCGCCTGGTTGCCTAAGCTATGACGAATACGCGCTTAGTGATATTTTACTATGTTATTACCCTTCATTTCTATATAAAATTCAATGAGTACTATTTTGTTCCTCAATTATAACTAACTATGTTCGAGTATCTTAAATTTGTGCCTCCCAAACTTCGAATCCTCGCCCTACAAATTGGCCGGATGGGTTCGGTTCCCCTAGATCGTGAACGGACGTTATAATCCTAGATATTGAATTTGGTTGATATAGGAATCAAGATTGATGTTATGACAAAACTTTAGACGTGTTAACTTTCCATTAGTTCAAATCTACATCTTTTTTCCCAAGTAAAGTTTTGTTACTGCCTACTGTGGAAAGCCTAAGGCTTTGTTTGGATGATGGTTCTTCATGGTTCAATAAAGTACGTTACGGTATGGTATAATACAATATGGTTCTTTATAAAATTTGTGTTTAAATATATGGTATGTTAGTTTTTTAAAATTTTAGTTTGAATAAAAGGAGAACCACCAAATCTGTGATTCTATTTTTATAGTTCTTGGAACCATGAAAAAACCATGAGAGAAACGTACCATGAAATAAATCATACAACCAAACAAGTGAATTTAATTAAGAATTATATCATATCATGTATTAACTATTAACCAAAAAAGGCCTAAAACTCATAGATACTGAAAATATGACAATGATAGCTCAGAAAAATATCGGACCCTGATAAACTAAACCAAAAACAAAACATATAAACATTATAACTGCATTGAGAGGTAAATGAGTAATTGACAATCTTACCCCTTCGGATAAGCATTACGGCCAGGTCGTCCCTACGTTTTAGGCCAATGAGCGAGATAAAAAATCGGGATCCTATTCATTAGCAAAAATTTTGAAATTACATTTTTATTATTACTCTTCACGAGAAATTAAATATTCCACAATTTTTTTAAATTAAAGGAGTTTTGAAGGAGTCACTAGTGGATGTACCAATTGTACTAAACTCAATTGATTAATATTCCACATTAGTAAGTAATGTTATAATAAAATAAACTAAATATCAAAATAATCATACAAGCATTGTTAACGAGCGTTTTGAGCTGCAAAATAATTAATAATAGTGTCTACATCAATATTATCTAAATTTCCAATACATAAAATGATGATAACATTTATGTTCTTAATTTTGGAGAATGAATTGAGAAACTGAAATTATTGTTAAAATTTAAAATTAGGATTTATTGCATTTTTAATTAAATCAATTCAAAACAAGTAAAAATAAATAGTTTATCATCCTTATTGCTATCACGTATAATATAATCATATTTAATAAAAGAATTTTTAATTTAAAATATAATCTCGGAACCCGGGACAATCGCCCCTAATGCACGTGATTAGAGCAACCTGGTTACGGAACCCTCAAATATCTCGGTCGGGGCTCCACCCAAAAATTTTGAAGACTTATGAATAAGGGAGAGCAAAATATTTTAAAACCGAACCGAACCGAGAAACTGAACTGAACCGACCTGAATCGAAACCCAACCGAATTCATTTGGTTCGGTTTTCAGTTCATGCATTTTCCATATTTTCGGTTTGGTTCGGTTTTCGATTTTTGGATAAAAAAACCGAAAATCCATATTTTCATTTTTTATTCATCAATTTTGATCATTGTTCTATGCATTTTCGGTTTTATGCATATTGTAGGCATTTTTTGAGATTTAGGGGTTTTTAGATTTTGGCGTTTTTTATATGTTTTCTCATCGGAAACAGGCCAACGATCCAAAGTCAGAGCTTAAGCTGTGAACTCCATCGCTTTTCGGCCAAAAAAATATCTTTTAGGCCTTCAATTTTGCGATTTTCCGATTTTAGAGACCTAATTGCAATTTTTTAAAAGTTTCTGTGCTTGCCTTTTAATTCCGGGCTTTTACCAGGAGCTTTCCTAGCTTATTTATAAGAGAAAAACAATGTCAATTTTAACTTTTGTTCTCAATTAATTTTCCAATTTGATTTTAACAATGGCATCACTATTATTTATTAGTTGAATTCTGATTATAGGTATTGAATATGGATTTTGTCAAATTTTGTTACTGTTAGTTTTTATGTGTTTACAGGCCAACGATCCAAAGTCACTACGGTGTGAACTCAGTCGCTTTTCGGTCGTTGAAGTTGCAATTTATTCATAATTTGATTATTAATTTATCGTTTTGAAGTTTTTCATAGACCGCTGCATCAGTTTAGGCCTTTCCAAAAGTAGAATTTTTTAACAATTTTTTATCATTTTCAGTTTAACCATGTTTCGAACCGAACCGAACCGAAATTTTTAGTTCGATTCGGTTTTCGATTCTCATTTTTTTTATTTTCGATTTTCGATTCGGTTTGGTTCGGTTCGGTTTTCGAACCGAACCGAAATTTGCTCTCCCCTACTCATGAAGGTGCGCCGTTTAATCTGAGCATGAGCTCCACCGTATGTGAACCGGACCCACAAGAGCAAATGCATCGAAACTTGTTACACTAGCAGCCAAAACCAAAATAGTCAATGCATAAGATGTCAATGGCCTTTTGTATTTTCCTCTTAACAAAAAATATGCTCCTTTCACTTTCTAGTTGGTGTCACGTGGCCAAAATGAATCGTGACCGTTAACATGCATTGCGCAGTCAATTGGACGGTCCTGATGGATCCCATCTCACATGACTGTGTTTCACTAAACATGTATTATTTGTAGTTAGTGTATCGTATTATATGACAGCCGTAAATAGCCTTTCAATGAAGAAGCCAAACGTGTTTGTTCAAGTCGTGTTTGGCATTTAACATTTATATCTTTTGTAAAATCTAAAATCATGTCTTCCAATTATCATTATTGTTATTTTTTCAATCACATTCATGAATGTTAAATCAACTAGTGACTGATATTGTAATTCAGTGATTATTATTGATAAAATATAACAGTATATTTAGATTTATTATCCATGAAATTATATATTAATTCAAGGGTAAAAATTTATCTTTTGCATTAAGACTTTGAAGTGATGTTATGGTAAAGCGGAGCCAGAATTTCAATCAAGGGGTCCAATTGTGCATAAAATTTGGTTCGCTTTTGCGAAACAAAATGTAAACATACATAATATATCAAACTTTAAATAAATATACATATTTAAAGTTTGTAAACATAATCTAGACACAAATAACGCCCCTCCCCAAACCTAACCCTAACCGCCGCCACCACACTCAACCTCCCCTACCCCCTCCGGCGATCAATCACTCTACCAACCACCGATCCTATTCTGCCTCCCATTTCCCCCCTACTCAAGCCAAAATCTATTTCGAAAATTTTCCCACCTCCCATGATGCTTTAGCCCTACGCAATATCTACTCCAAATATGGCGTTCATGGCTCCGTTTACATAGCCCGGAAACGTAATGCTTGAAACCTCAATTTTGGCTTCTTCTCGAATGATGGATCTATTCCCCTTCATGAAGCCTTGTACCGCCTGAACGCTGTCACCATAGGAACCATTTGTCTTCGTGCTTTCAAAGCTAGATATGAACGAAGAAGGCCATCCCCACCTGCACCAGGTAATCAGCAACTGTTTCAATCTGTCAGCAAAGCTAAATCCACACCTAGGTTTCGTGATTCCCCCAGAGGTAGCCGCTCGTATGCTGAGTTTGTAGCAAGGAAAAAGGAGCCAGTAGCAGTGATGGTTGATGATAGTTTTGACGATGCGGACTGGACCACGGTTTCTTGCATAGCGAGAGTTAAAGATTTATCGATTATCCCCAGACTATTGTACATAATAAAAGAACGCAACTTCGTAACAAGGTTTATCGCGCCAATGGGTGGTGAGCGGGTACTAATCTCCTTTCACTCAACCGATGCACTGTTGGCATTCCTCGAGATCAACTGGCATTTCCTCAAAGATTTATTTTTGGATGTGATAAAATTTACATGAGACTTCATGCCAACCAAATGTTTGGTTTATGTGGATTTTCTTGGTCTACCGCTGAGCATGATATCTAGGGACTTACTTTTACATTTGGGGGGATTATTTGGCAAAATAATTCACTTTGACTTTGACTTTAGAACCCCTGATCGTTTGGATGTAATTTCCTATCTTATTTCAGCCCCCTTGGATTATTGTGATTGTCAATTGATTTTAATGAAAGGTAATAGTTCTTTCCTGATCCATGTTAAGTTTCGTCAATCCATTTCATGTTCAACTTGTGCCAACGGTATTGCTATCTCGGATTCAGTCAGTGAGGACTGTCCTTCCCCTACCAACAGTGCTCCTATCTCGCCCTCTAACCGTTGGAATGGTGATAGGCCTATACCTTCTGCCACCTCTTTGGAAAGGCCTCGTATCTCATTATCTCAGCCGCATAATTCCCTTGTTAATAGCACTGCAGTGGTACCCGAAACCCAACCAAGTTTCACCTCCTCTTCTAGCCCGGATATCAGCAACATGAATAGAATTATTCTTCTATCGCGTGACAATCTGATCGATGAAAATGCGATGACAGTTGACATGGGAACCAAGTTGGGTTTGTTCAAAGAGAGGCACAAGGATGTCATATTGCAAGCTTTGGACTCAGGCTCCACTGCATGATGAGGACACTTCGGGGTAACTCTTGGTCTTTTAAATCTTTTAATGTCTTTAAACCTTATTTGTTGGAATTGTAGAGGTGGGCTTGGCAACATGTCTAAGCGTCGTTTTCTTCATTCTATGCGACGTAATCATTACGTGGATTTCTTGGTTATTATTGAGACAAAGGCATGGGCAGTTCTGGAATTAGTAGTTAAATCTTTCTAGGGTCACAGCAACTTTGAACATTTTACTGTCCCATCGCAAGGTGCTTCAGGTGGTATTTTGCTATCTTGGAACTCATCTTGCATCCGTTCTTTTATTATTCAGTTAACTAGTAGATGGGCTCTTCTCCGCGTTGAGCTAGCCCAATTTACCTTCCATTTGCTTGATGTTTATGGTTCAACGGACAGCATTACTCGAAATGCTATGTGGATGGAGCTGCTGCCTCTTGTTCGTTCTTATAATAATTTGTTAATCTGTGGTGACTTTAATGAGGTGTTGGAAGCGTCAAAAAGATCTAGTGGACGGATACATTCTAGCATGGGTTTTTTCCAAGATTTTGTGCGTGATTCCGAGGTTCAGGACCTTCTGTTACATGGCCGTAACTACACATGGCACAATAGTATTTCTTATTCGTGCATTGATCGAGTGTTAGCATCTTGTGATCTTTTGGATCTCTGGCCTTCGATGACCATTTCCACTCTCGACAATTGTCTCTCAGACCACCTTGCCATCTTATTTAGATCAAGACCGAGCATTCACAATGGACCGAAGCCATTTCATTCTCTTAATTTATGGTGGGATGAGCCTAGTTTCATTCCATTTATCAAGCAACAGTGGATAGCAATCTACCACAGACACAGCAGCAGCGACATTAACCATAAACTATAGCTTTTGAGTAAATCGATTGGCCCGTGGCATGCCTCTAACTTTGGTCAGATTAAGAAGAGAATTGAGGAGCAAGAGGCCATGGTTTTAAATCTGACTTCAAGCAATGTTACACATCCCCTTACATCTACCAACTCTAATCAACTGGCTGTGGAAAAAAACATTCTTCATGATCTTCGATGTAATCTTGAGAATTTGCAACATCAACAATCAAGGGTTTCATGGAACCTAATGGGAGACCATAACACCTCTTTTTTCCATCGATTGGTGTCAGCTAATCATCGGAACAATCAGATTTTACAGCTGGAGGTTAACGAATCCTTGTTAACAGATGTGACGGATATCATCTCGATAATCAGCTCCTAATATAGCAATATTTTCGCAGCTGCTCCTAGGGTCCCTTTTACACTTAGAAGATTGAATTTCAAGCATGTAACAGAATCTCAAAATGTTGTACTGACAGCCCCTTTCACGGTCGATGACATTTGGAACGCAATTTGTGATTGCTGGGAGAATAAATCGTCGGGGACCAGATGGATTCAATTTCCACTTTTACAAATGTTTTTGGAAGGATCTTAAACCTGAAATTATGAGCCTTATCATTGATTTTCACTCTTCTTCTCATCTGCCACACACGATCAAGACCTCGCACATGGTTCTCATTCCGAAAATTCCGGGGGCGAGCTGCCTTTCTAACTTCAGACCGATCTCCCTTACCCATGGAGTTTACAAAATTGTTGCAAAGATGCTACCATCCAGACTTTAGCCTATTTTACCCAGCTTAATATCTGACAATCATTTCACATTCATCAAAGGCCGTAACATCCACGACTGCTCTTTTTTATCTTCGGAGATCATAAATAATTTTCACTCGAGACGTCATTCATGCATGGTTCTGAAATTGGAATTTCATAAGGCTTTCGACTGTGTTTCGTAGACCTATATCGATGAGGTATTTTCCAAAATGGACTTTGATAAGAAATGGATATCATGGCTTTCTAATTGTCGAAGATTGTCATTGACCTCTATTCTCGTCAATGGTATACCATCTGATCCAATCCAGATCCATAAAGGTGTTAAACAGGGGGACCCTCTCTCTCCTTTTATCTTCATTCTGGCAGTCAAAGGTTTAAAACAATTGATTGACACTAGCATCAGTGAGGGTCTTCTTCCAAGCTTTGACGAGGATGCTTATAACCTAAATGTTTCCCTCCTCCAATTCGTTGATGATACACTTTGTTTTCTTCCTCCTGGCTTAGAAGTGCTTCAGAAATTCATTCACATTCTCAAATGCTTCGAGCTTATCTCTAGAGTATGAATTAATTTTCACAAAAGCACACTGCTCGGTGTTCATTGCTCTGAGGACCTACTCAGATTGGGTGCCGCATTAATGGAGTGTCGCATTAAGAAATTCCTGATTAATTACCTTTGTACACCTCTTTGTATCAACAGATTACCATTATCAAGTTGGGATCCACTGGTGAGCAAATTCAAAAGACTCCTTGCAAATTAGAAGGGTCGTTATCTCTCTTATGCCAGCCGTCTCGTTCTCATTAAAGCTGTATTATCCCCCCTCCCTATCTACCTTTTTTCGCTTCATAAAATGCCATCATCAATTAACGTTACACTTACTAAGTTGATGAGGAATTTTTTATAGCGTGGTGACTCGAATGTATCGGGATAAGTTGGGCTACCATTACATTACCGTATCGACTTGGGGTTTTAAATATTAAGGACTTCACCTTATCAATTCAAGCCTTCTTTTTAAGTGGATTTGTAAGATTAGAAACGCCGATCGTGACTCACTTTGGTACTCAATTTGTGTTGCTCGCTATGGATTTGTTTCTTGGATGGATTTAGCGAAGGCGGACAGCTCCACTTTATCCCTAATTTGGCATTCAATTATTTCATGTTGTATCCGAAATGTGGTTATTTGGGAACATTTTTCTATTCATTGCCGTGTGCGAATTGGAAGTGGAAATTTAGCGTCGTTTTGGCATGACAATTGGATTGCCAATAAGTCACTACAATATCTTTTTCCAGACCTCAACTCATTATGCAATAACAAACTATGTTCAAATTTTGTGGGATGCTCGGCTGTCTTTGGTTCAAACTCATTCAACTGGTCATTTTGGAAGTGTAGTCTTCGTCTCTCTCAGCGGGATCGCTGCTACCAGCTCCAATGTTGGATCCGCCAGGTAGCTTAGAATATTTTTCGAGCAGATTTTTCAACAGTCAATGAGAATTCGGAGCAGCTATCTTTCGGCATTGATGAGGATAGCTTTTATTGGGACACCGCCAATCTAAACAATTCTCGGCAGCCTCATTTTGTGACTCTTTCTACCGCTCCTCTATCTGGACAGCCCCTATCGTAGACTTCACTTCAGTTTGGCTAGCTTGTCTTTTACCGAAAATTAAATTTTCCAACTGGTTACACTTCCATGGAAAATTAGCGACTCGAGCTTTTCTATTTTCTAGAGGGTGCCTTATGAACGATGATCCCACTTGTTCATTTTGTAATGATTTGGAGATGATTGACCATCTTTTTCTTCATTGCCGATCTAGCATTATGGTTTGGATAGGAGCCCTTAAATGGTTGGACATTCCTCTTCTGATTCCTAATACAATTTTGGGGTTTTTTAAGGTTTGGCAAGTGCTTTTTCGGTCGAGTATTTCTTTCGAATTTGGGACATCTCTTTGGTTTATCATCAATTGGTTTATTTGGAAGCGACATAACAAAAGGATCTTCGAAGGAAAACTCGACTCTGGAGATGTCTTAGTAGCAGGCATTCATCTTTGTTGGTTTTTGTTTCATTGTAATAGGCATAGCATTTGTTTCATGTCCATGGACCTCTTTGTAAACCCAAGATTTATTCTTTGTACTTAAGTTACTTTTCTCTTCTTGAAAATAGTAACTTTTTATTTATTACTAATAAAAGAGAGTTGGGAGTTTTGTAGGCAAGCGTGGAAACCAACCTAGTTGGGGACCTCATCCCGAAATTTTCTCCCGCCTCAAACTTTTAGCTTTTGGGGAGTCACACTGACTCTCCGAGAGTTTTTCAAAAAAAAAGTTTGTAAACATACAAAATACATCAAACTTTAAATAAATATACATATTTAAAGTTTACTAAACGTTGTCTATAAAAATATTTTACAAAACATCCAAAACTACTAAGAAAACAGTTTGACAACCATTTTTTTTTCACTTATGTCAACCTAAAGCAAAATTAGCAATAGGTGGCAAAAAGTTTCTTCGAGATGTAAACTTTTGAAAACATTGTATAATAGTTTCATTGTCAATGGTTTCAAAAATCCTTTTCAATGTAATACAATAAAGATTAGAAAGTAAGTCATCTCCCAACTGGTTTCGCAAATCAATCTTCACAATATTATAGCAGAAAATATCTCTCAACCGAAGCAGTTCCAACGGATAACACCAATACCAACTCAAGAAGTAGATACATTAATAGGTACCTATTGTGATAATTTTTCTCCAACATCTTCTATGCAAGAGCTCCAATATCATGAAGATCGGAAAAAGCTTTACGTAATTGCTCATAATCAGTGAAAAGATAAATTTGACCCTCAAACTTCATTAACTCAACACGAGTGAAATCTTTTGAGTATAACCCAACAAGATGGAGCAACTTCTCGTTATCAATCTTAGAAAAGAATTCGAAGGATCAAACCACATCATGCATCGAAGTAATTTTGTATTTTCCTCTATGAAATGATTGTTGAAGGTCAATTACCTAGCATTTTATTAATAAAATCAATTTAGAATGTGTTTAAATAAATACATAGTGTACTTATTATACTTGAGAAAATAGGTTACTAAAAGTGTACTTATTATATTCATATATAATACATAGTGTATTATGTTATTGTATTGCATAGAGAAATGCAATTTTTGTGTGTATTAATTTTATTACTTTATTAAACATGGTTTTACAAATCAAATTTTCAATTTGTTTGAATGATCAAATTAAGTAATAAATGGACATTCAGGTTCTTTTGAATAATTTGATATATTATCACCAAGTTCGATCAAAGGAAAGGACTCTAGATCTAATGAGTTGACCTAGGATGATCATTTTGAACATCAAAATTGATGTTAATAATTTTTGGATTACACTTACTGTATAACTTAATTTCAATAAGACATAAAATAGTTACACACGTTAAGTATTTTATGTGATGGTTGACAATATAAATAATTGTCATATATTTAGCATCATTATTACGGACTTTGTCTTATTATATCAATGAACATATATATATGCATAACAGCATATATATAATGCTAGTAAGATACACAATTCAGAAACAATCATTGATATATAATAAAGATGTCAATAAAGATGTCTTTTTATTGATAAACAATAATCTGAAACTGTTTGTACATTAGTGATAGATAATGACATATCGCCCTAATTACCTATAGGACATACATCATGTCTAACAATGTTTAGTCTGAAGAGCTAAAGATAGTTCATTTAGTCGAACAAGGTTAAATGCTAGGTTGCATTGTAACTAAAACCTTTTATGACGTTGGTTCATATAATAAGACATGCGCTCCTTTATTAGGGTCGAAAGGAAAGGACACCATGACACATTATTGAAGTGGGAGAGAAATAAGTTCTCAAGATAATGTGTGCTTAGCGATCATTAGATGAGTCATTTGTATGTTGTATAAGGATCTCAACTTCTCTAATGTGAGACTCAATCCATTATAGTATTATTGGACCTTATCCTCAATACTATTGAGTTATCATGTGAAGTAAGGACTAGTAGGGGAGATTTAACCAATCACCAAGAGATTATGATTATATTTGAGAGAGATTAGTTGGTGAACTGAACTAGTTCGTACGGAATTGACAACTTAAAAGGAAGATTTAACTAATTAACATTGATCAGAGTTCTATTAGTTCACTAACATGCTTATCTTATATTTGTGATAAGATAGTGAATAAAATATTAAGACTTCTGAGATCTTAAAAGATGTGGAAGTGGGTGATTGTTGACTAGTCTAGGGTAAAGCATACACACTATATATCAATATGATATTTTTATATAGTATATAATAACTTATATGGTTGATTACCAATCAAAATAATCTTGGCAGACCCTAATGGGTGCAAGATATTTTCTGATACTAGATATTGATCTATTTTATTAAGTACCACTCAGGATAGCCTTGGCAGACCCTAACAAGTGTGAGATAAAGTGTTCATAATAATATGGCGGTCGCATGACTTCATAGCATACAAAAGATTTGATAACTTCAAAGGGAATGTGACCCTTCAAGTGCAAGTGGGAGATGTTGGAAATACCTGGTTCGCCCGTGAGCGGGTCAATCGGGTCAAAAGATTCGATCCAATTTAGTAATTTGGACTAAATTGGAAAATTATAGAACTTTAAGGAATTACTTGCCAATAATTGAGAGTTTAAGGAATTAATTGTAATTAATCAACTTTCCATTTCATATATAAATGAAATAGATGTGCAAATGAAAGGAAAAATTATTTCCATTATATTTCATTTCCTTTCATTTTCTCTCTCTCAGGTTTTCATCTCTGACAAAAGTATCGCCAATCAATTATTATCGATCATTGTCGATGCAATTATGAATATACATCCATACTTCAACATACGGTAAAATGAATTCAACTTGGCATTTGATGCAGCGTTCTTCGATCTTGGGCACATGGAAAAAGGTAAGTATTGAATCCGTTTCACTTTACATTTTTCATCACAAACAAATTTCTTTATTGGAAAATTTCATTATCAAAGAATTAAATAATTTTTTGAGTAAATAGAAAATTATCATAAATACCAAAATATGATATACATTTTGGGCATATGGAAAAAGATAAGTGTTAGAATCTCAGTTTTAAGATAAATTTATCCTAAGTGTTTTGAAGATGACAAATTAATTAACTTAAGGAATATAGACACATAATCAAGGTTGTAATATACATATTTAATACCAAGTTCATTATGTGCACTACATATTTGTTAGAAGCCATTTTTCGTACATATAATTCACATTTAATTACTTGAGTAACATGTAATAAATATCCCATATTTATGTTTAATCATTTGAATATTTATTTCAAATCATGAGATAAAATTTTTACTTAATCTATTTTGGGTTAACTTGAAATCAAAAAGAAAAATTCCTTTTATATGTATATGTGCAATTTTCTATGTCTTGACTAAAAGTTGCAGACCTTGGAGAACGTAATTGAAAGTTAAAAAAGGGACCAGCACAAAGATGAACACTGCTGACTTTGATAGATTACCTTAAATAGCAAAAACCGCTACGGATCAAGTAAAGCAATCTATCCAGTACCTCATTTAGAAATAACAGTTGATGCTTTCCTACTAAATCAATCTCTTTCAACAAATGATGATCATCAACCTTTTGAGACTTACCAAATCAAGCCTTGAACCATTAATCAAATATCAAATGGCTATTAAGGATTAAACACCATTTCAAGACTCACCAAATGAAGTAATTAACAGCTAGATAACCATGAAGTTTTAAGCTATACCTAACAATGATCACAAGATGAGTCTAACAGACACATAACATCTGGCTACTTTAAACAGCTTATAAAAGTTTTCCAAGATCAGTTGTGAAGATACAACACAAGATAACAAGAGCTTAATTGATAATCCTATTTACTATTGAAGAAAGTGATCTCAATCTTTTCATACTTATAAGAGAGATTTAGAAACATTGAGCTAGTACTTCATTGTAATCATCTTTAGATTAGCTTTCAAAGTAAAAGTGAAATCTTAAGTGATCAAGTGTTCTTTCTTCACACTTATTCAATCTTGTGATTGAGAGCACTACTTGGTTATAGGTAGTGGGGGACTTAGTTATTGTATTCAAACTTGTAAGAAGAGCACTTTCAAGTGAGGAATAGACTAAGTTGTAAATAGGTTTGAATTCTACCTATATAGTGGATTAAACCTCAAGATGGAATTAGGGACTAGATTAGGGATGGGTTGCTGAAAAAAGATTTATCACTATGTTTGCTTTCTAATTCTAAAACCTTTTACTTAATCTCTGCTATTGGTATCTCTATTATTTGTGTTATTTGATACTAACTATGATACTATTTTTTATATTGATCTGCGAAGTTTCTTTCAATACTATTTTCTCTCTTCTGTGCTTATTTGATATTGATTGTTGTTGTTCATATGACTACATTAGTATGTGTTGAATACTGATAGTCAAATTCGTAGCAGTCTTTCGATAATTATGTTAATGTGTATTGACATATATCTGGTATTGTTCTATTCTCTATGCATTGGGTTATTGATATTATATCTGTTATTGATATTGATATTGAGCTTCCGTGAAAGATTTTATAATCTTCTATTATTCAATTCATCCTCCCCCTCTTGAACTATTATCTATATATAAGGGACTAACAAGTGATATCAAAACTTAGTTCATCATTATTTGATCAAACGATCAAGAGCCAATTTTCAATATGGCTAGTTCAAGCTTGAGAAGCGATTTCTCTTAAACCCATCCTGAAGATATGTGCCCTACTAGACCCCCTCTGTTCATTTGTACCAATTACAGCTTTTGGAAGAACCGTATGAGAAATTTAATTCAAACAAATAACTATGGTTCTTGGAAGGTTATTGAAAATGGCCCCTATAAACCTACCAACGTTGTTGATGGGGAAGCTATTAAAAAATAGATGAAGAGCTTAATGATGAAGATTTTAGAAAACTTCAATGTAAAGCATATGCTATTAACGTTTTACATTGTTCTTTGAATGTAACAAAAGACAACAAGTTTTCAGGTTGTGAATACTCACAAGAGATATGGAAGAAACTTGGAGTTATATATGAAGGAGCAAATCGTGTCAAAGAAAGAAAGATCAATCAAAGCATGCGATTGTTTGAGCTATATGAGATGAAAGATGGAGAAGGTGTTACTGAGATAAATTCCCAATTCATAAATATTGTGAATGAGCTGAAGCATCTTGGGAAAAGACATTACTGAACAAGATCAAGTCGAGAAAATCCTTAGAAGTCTATCTAAGAGTTGGGAAGCCATGAAGACTACTATTGAAGAAGTTAAAGACCTCTGAACATACAAATTTGATGAGCTGATGGGATCTCTACAGATGCACAAAATTTCTATGAGAAACTTTGTCAATAAAGACAAAGAAAAATTTGATGAAAGAAAGAAAGAGTTTATGGTGCTGAAAGTAAATGACTCGAATGATACTGATAGTGCTACTAAAGATGAAGATATATCCTTGTTTACCAAGAAGCTCAAAAAGTTATTCAAGAAAGGTGGAAAGTGATTCAACTACAAGAAACCATACAAGAAGGGAGACTACTCAAAGAATGATTACTCAAGGAATGACAAATCTAAAGGAGATTACTATAAGAAAAATAAGAACATCACTTATTTTGAATATCATGAAAGCGGACACATCAAGTCCAATTATCCCAAACTCAACAGAGACAAGAAGCATGGAAAGAAGGTAATGGTTGCTTCTTAGAGAGACAATGATCAAGACTCTAGTGGAGATGAAGATACTAATGTTGCAATTTTATGCTTCATGGTTATTGATACTGATGATTCTGAAGTTGATGAAGAGATTATAATTGAAGGAGGTACTGCTATGTCAAAACCTACTAAGAAACCAACCTCTTCTCAAGATGTTGAGGTAAATCCTAATCCTTTAACTTAAGAAGAATTTACTATTGTTGTTTATGAAATGTCCATGCACTTTATGAAAAATGTTGAGAAAGGGAAAGCATGAAGAAAACAATGTGAGGAACTTGAACATCTTGAGGTAAAATATCTCTTGGAAAGTCAAGCTTTTCAGGAGTGTTCTTTGAAGAGAATTATTAAGCAAGTAAATGAGTTTGTGAAGAATCATAAGAAGTTCAATACTGATATTGAGCTACTAACGAATGTGAGGATTCAGCACCCAAAGTATTCTAATACTATAAACAAGTATTATAGAGGAAATGGAAGCTGGAAATTAGTAAAGCTATACAATGTAGCTACTGTGGATGAATGGGATTTCTATCAATAGATGCCAAGTCAAGAAAGGAACTACTATTGAAAAACTTATTTAGAGACCAAAGCAAGTTGACTCAATAGTACCCAAATCAGTTTAGGTTCCTAAGTCTAATTAGTTGTTTTGCAAGTTGGCCTAAGGTGCGGAGAAGAGTCAACACTCTTGTATGTTGACAGCGCATGCTTGAGTCACATGACGGGTGATGAAAAAAATTCATCACATTTGAGCCAAAACCAAATGGAAATGTTAACTTCAAAGACAAAAAGAAGGGCAAGATTATTGGACATGGTGCTATTGGAAAAGGCCCTGCTATTGAGAATGTCTCGCTAGTGAAAGGTTTGAAATATAACTTACTTATCAACTGTTGCTCAACTTTGCAATAAAGGTAGTATGAGAAAACAACATAGAAGCGATGGGTTGAGAGCTCACTAAGATGAGAGGCGATGGGTTGAGAGCTCACTAAGATGAGAGGCGCAATCCACCAGGGTGTTTTTTTGAAAATAAAATATCAGGTCGGGGACCCAAAAGGTATAAAGAGAAAATGAAATCAATTTAGATCATTAAAACCCGAAATCGTTATCTCATAGTTTAGAGTCACCACCTGGATAAGCTCTTACAAGAATTAAAATCCTGTGAGGGTTAACGTTCATGGGACAACCCACTAAGACACAGAGATTTGAGTTCAGGATAAGTCGCTTACTTCTTATTGGATCACATTAAATTACATCTACAGAAAACCGTGTTTCTTAATTGTGCATATTATAGCTTAAGTCATTTTCACATTTAAAGTATGATTTAACGCGCATGCGAAAAGTAGTAATTCCATACATAAAGCGGTAAATAAATGGGGGAAAATAAAATTACAAATTATGGAACCTCAGGGGATACAATCGCCCACCTAATCTATTAACTACATTTCCTTTAAATACAATTGCAATACCCCGAAGGAAAATAAAATCCTAGGCATACATTTAACATAATCTACTTGCATCCACAAAGGTTAGCATATGGGATATAGCACAACATAAATATTTACACATATGATCGATTTAATTTTGACAAGGCCCGTGTGGCCTAATTAAAACATCAAAGATTAAAAGTTCTTATTTTTAGGAGAAAAACAATTCATTTTATAAACAAATATGTTGCTCATTTTTAATTAGTGAAAATGATTGCATGGTAATAATGTGAGGTTGGTTATCCGGGAATAGTTTTGATTCCCTTCGTGGGGGTATTCTAACATGAATATTTAAGGATCTCCACAATTAAATAAATTAAAAAGAAAAGACGAAGTAAAATAAGAAAAATAACAATTAAATAAACTAAAAGAATTAATAAAATAGAAATTAAATAATAAATTGTTTAAAATAAATCCTAGGTCAACATGTAGAATTGAAGAAAAATAAAGAAGTCACGAGAATAAGAAACTCTAGGAACTCAAAAGCTTACCCATTCTGTGCAAATCCACTTCGACGAATCCACTAGACCACTGAGAGTGTTCCTCGTTCGTTTTTTGTTGTGATTAAAAAATTCGATTTGAAAATAATTAAATTCGGGACCAAAATTCATTTTTAAGTCCGCAAATAATCGAAAGACATTCTTAAAAGATGAAAACAAAAGTTGTTTTTAAAATAGCAGAGTGATTTAGTCTATTTTTGCTGAAAAAATCCCGTTGTTTCGTCGAGAAAAGAAATTATTTTTTAAAAATATATTCCATCCCCATCTCTGAAAAATTCCCCCCAATATATAGGGAAAAAATTCCAAATCTGGCTGAGTTCATTGGCTTTGCCCCTAACTCAGTACTTCGCCGCGCGAAGCCTTGCTGGCCAAGCCAGCGAAGCCAGCCTACTTCGCTAGCCGGGACATATTTTTTTTTCTTTTTATTATATATATATATATATATATATATATATATATATTTATATATATATATATTTTTATATATATATAGTTTAAAAAAATATAAAATAATAAAATAGTAAAATATCTTTCCCGGTGAACCCATAGT
>CATIWQ010454778.1:0-26307 GCA_949673415.1 Euphorbia schlechtendalii | reverse complement strand
CGAGACTTTCGATCTAGTCTTATTTTTATTAATGCATTTTTTGGGTCGTGTTATTTCTCTTGTCTTTTGGGGTGCCAACCTAGTTGGGATGCCTAGGACTTGAGTTACGGCATCGGTCTCTTTTCTTCAAAAAAAAAAAATTAACTAATCTTTATCTTTGTAGAATTTGTTAAGAAAAATATGGTAAAAACAACGTTCACGCTCAAATTTTACCATACAATCTAATATATCTCTTATATAAGCTAGACTTCCTATATCTCTTGTATTCTTATCTTGTATAGGTTTCTTCTCCTTTAACGTCTCTTGCTCACACAGTATAAATACTTGTATTATGTTCATAATTAATATATTGATTCTTTGAGTTTTATACAATCTTCATTCATTTATTTCATTTTCTATTCTTAACTAAAATAATATCTATTGTTTAATTTCCTAATATATTTCATATTCTAGTTATTTATATGTTTATAATTTATTAACATGTAATTTAAATATAGCCAATATTAAAGCTGTAAAATTTAAGGGCCAATTGGTCATAAAAAAATCTTAAAATAAAGAATAACGTATATGCATGAATCTCGTTCTTTGATCCTATATCTATTATAATTTCCCCTGACCCAAGCTTGATTATTTTGACCACCAGTGTTTATGTGTCATTATTGGTAGTAGTACTGAAAATAAGTACTACTAATCATTGGAGTAATATTACTTGCATACCTCGAGTTTCCCACCTTACTACTTAGTAAGGAAAAATGATCCATGCATGGTCTGACTGAAGCTTGATTATTTTGACCACCAGTGTTTATGTGTCAATAAAAAAATAGTAGATAAATATATACTTTAATAAAAATATTAAAGGACATTGGCTTATACTTTCTGCAACATAAGCTTATATAATTGATTAAATTTAACATGTTGAAACATAATTTATGATACTAAATAAACAAACATTATGGGTGAAATGTACTTGGTGTATATTGGCTTTTAACACAAGTTAATTAGTGTTAGATGAATTACAATGCATTTATATGCTCACTTAAGCTATTAAACTAACACTTTTGAAACCCATAAATTTTTTACGGTAAATGTTTCATTGCCAATTTAGTCTGATGCAACGTTGTTTGTTCTTAAACAAAATCATTATCGCAATTATGCGGCTGCTTAGGTGGGGCTTAGACGGCATTTTTCATAACACTATTGTGGTTTTGGAATCAAACAGTCCTTGACGGTTGACGGGTTTAGGCAGACCTGGCGGGGTTTTCTTTAATTTAATACTTTCCCCGAGTTTTGTAAATCAACATAGGCGATGAGGCATTGACGACAATTTTTAAATTACTAAATATTAGTTGAATTAATATATTTTAATATTGATGTTTAATAAATTATAAAATACAATACCGTCTAGTCCCGAATCCCCGCCTAGACCTCGAAAGACTTAGTCGCTCTCCTAAAACATTGGAATATTGAAGTGGTTTTCAAAAAATTTACAAATCTTGACACAAATCGGAGGGTTTGCTAGTGATTCTTATGAAAATAAGTGATACACTTTACCAATAGGAGTATATAGGAATCTACCTAGCATTCCTATGGAAAGAATCATATAATTTCATCCCATAAAAAAGAGATAAGAATCATATAATTTAATTACTACTATTTCACATTTTTAAAAATGTGACCCAATTAAAGTGAAGCCACTTAATTGAACAGACGAACACAATAATTGTTTTAGAAAGTGGCAGATAGAAGCTAGGTCTAAGCGGCGTCTTGATGGGATCGGCGTCTAGGTGGATTTGTGTGTAATCAGCAACAAATTTTTAAAAAGTATTTATTGATCAATACATATTATGATATTAATTATTTTAAATTTACTGAAGCTAATTGTGATTGTTTATACATATTTTGATGTATGAAAGAGTGAAATTTTTTCATAAATTTATCCAGTTCTTAAACATCCCACCTAGACGATGCATACACAACCACCTCCTTTCTCGCCTAGGTGCCCGCCTAGAATCACCTAATCGGTCAATTCGTCTAGAATTACCCGACTAGGAAAAATTCTGACAATGTTCTTAACAATCCGGCATATGCTTCGCTTGTGCCAATTTTTAAAACACCGCTAATTATGTATTTCCTTACTTTCACAGTCTACACGGTGGGATTAAATTTAAGACTAATGAATTGATTGGACTTAATAGAGGAAAAAGGGAAATTTAATTACCTCTTCAAGTTCACATTTTGAACTTTTTACTTCGGTTCATGTTACTTGTCATTTTAGAATATTAATAATAAAACTTTTAATAAGTTTATTCTAATTTATCTTGTATTAATTAGGAAAGATATTAAATATATATAAAGTTTTAAATTGATAATTAGTACATGACAATTACCTTCATGTACCGTAATTCCATCTAAAATTAATTATAAAACTCATTAACTCTATTTATTACTAGTAAATTTATTTTTCCTCTTACCTAATTCAATTTTTTATATTCTTACCTTAAATACATTTCTTTTTTCATATTTTCTTTTCAAATTAATTGTGTTTAATTATTTTTTCAAAATGAAACTTTTTTTTTTCAAACGTGTATTATTTTATTTTTATATTATATAATTTAGTTTGAAACATAAACCCTTAACTTTATTAATATTAATTATTTTTGAACTCAAATCCTGAATATGCAACAATGTATTGTAATATATTTTTCTTTTCTTTGCGTAATTTTGTTATTTTTGGGAACTTTATTACAAAACTGAAAATTCACCCATGCAACTCAAACTCTCACCCTTAGAGCATCTCCTATAGTTAGTCTATTCTACGATTAGGTGGTATATGGAATGAACATTCAAATTAATGAAGAGGATAAATGAACTTGATATTTTGTAAATTTGCCACAACAGATCGTGGATTCTAATTGTCTGTTAAGTCTTTAATTATATTTTTTTCAAATTAAATAATAAAAACTAAACCAATTGAGTATTAAAATAATATTTAATTGATAAGTCATCAAGTTTGTTTGATTTTTTATTTGTGGACAATCAAATAGACAATCTTGAAGATTTGAAGTGACGTGCGGAGAGAATTAAAAGTAAATCCAAAAATTGGTATTTTGAAAATTATACAACTTAACGTTTAAACCTTTTGTATTAATACTCTTTGAACAGAACAATTTAAAAAATCGATATTTTGAAAATTATATAACTTAACGTTTAAACTACTATTCTATGACTATAAAGACACAAAATCAAGTCATGAAAACAGACTCTACTTGGGCTCATAATTATAATTCCATAACTACAAACCCAATTATACAAGATAAGCATGCCACCTTCCAATTTGGGGTTTTTTTCTCATGCCAAAAAGTTGACGCTCTGATAAAAAAAATTTGAGTTTTCGGAGAAAAATTCTTCAACGTCCCTTAGTTCCAGATAGATGAAGCCATCAATTTCCTAAAAACACAGTGGAAACAAGCATTGAAGTTGTCTATCCATACAATTTCTTAACTCCTGAGTTATCAATGTGTTCCATCAGTTAAAGGAAACAAAAGTGCTCCGAAGAGCAAGTACGATCAGACAATCATGTATCAACAATTGCCCAAGGTTTCATGGTGGTAAACCAGAACCACAACATTGAAATCAGGAGGATGAAGTAGCAAGTTTTGAGATGAAGTAACTACGGCAATATTATGTACAGAGAAAAATGAATATTGCTCCATGTTATGTAACTGAAGTCTACGTATACCTGTCCAACCAAAAAAAATCCCATCCAGCAGTGTACTATACACCTGGAAACAAGCCATCACTTAAAATTAACTTAAGATATAAGGTAGAAAATTAGAAAGTAGAAATTACCTATTCTAAGAAATTAGATCACAACCTATTCCTATTCAGTTTAGAAAAACAAGTAAAGAAAATGAGCCAATCATGGTGAATAAAAGCAGTTTTTCAATATGATTACCATGTAATACTCTCATAGATTAGTGAAGTTCCATAGATCAGCAAATGGAAGTCATATTCTGTTATCAGATCATATACAATCAAACAATTTTTAATCTGAAATTTCCATATTGCACCAAAGTCACTACTTCTATTGTGTATGAACTGTATGATTTTTATAAAATTTCCACATATATGAAGCATAAATATGTTATGAAACTTTAAATTTGATAACTCCTATCTAATCAGCCAACAATTAATTTTTTTTTTTTTTTACTATGACCAGTCAGAAGCACTGAACATATATATATATTAACAAATCTTAAGTAATACTATTATCTTTAGGCACATTACTATCTTTTGAAAATGATAGTTTTACCTTATGATTATAGAAGCTACAAGTTCACCTTGGCATTGCAAATTGGTTCAAAGATGCAACTATTTGCGTCAGATGAGAAGAAATGGTTTACAGTAATAGACGAGTGCTTACATTAACATGTAAAGTTTCAATTATCCTATTTCAAAGTCAATTTCAGTCATCAGAGAGTCAATCCTAAAAGTCTCATTAGTGCAGATTATGGTTGTTTCTGCTTAGTAACTTTAATTTATTTGACTGTTGCAACGACATAATATATGCAGAACATGAATTTTACACACGCTCTTGCATAGGCAATTATCTGTATAATTCAGGTATGCACAAATTTATTTTCTGCAATTTAAGTTCACAATTAAGGCTTCGATTCAAGAATGCTAGTTCTAGTTCTGCGACTCAAGTGTTTTTTAAAAGATAATTCAAGTTATATAATTGAAATTTGACAATATGATTTCGTGTACAATTACTTCAATGAGCATAGCTGTAATATTTTGTTAACAGCTAAAGTTTATTCCAAACACGATTGACATAGAGATAATATTCCAGTCAAACCTAAATCAGAAATCGAAATCACAAACTAAAAGCAGCTGTAAAACCTAATATTTACAATGCAAATCGGAAGTATATAGAGAGAGTTCATTTTACCAATCAGCATCAAACAAATGGAAGAAAAAATGCAAACAAGTAATCCAGCTCAGTCGATTAGCGAACTAAATAAACACTAAAACGCGCAAAATAACGTTCAAGGGAAATGAATTAACAAAAAAATAGGCGGTTAATTACCTGCTAATTCCTCATTCAGCCTCTCTTCTTATCTGTTCCAGTTGCTAACTTGAAAAACCAGTAGCACTGGCACAAATACAAAGAAATAATCAAAGATCGGCAATAAACTTAGGGCTAAATCAAGTGAATAGTGAAACTGCAAAAGCAAAGTTAGTTGCATATGAGTACCACTGCGGTTAATACAACGACGGTGCCGATTCCTATTAAAGCAAGCGCAACCGTAGATGCCGTACTCTCAAACAAAGGATTCGGTGCAGAGTCTAACGCCATTTTTCGAGGGAGCATGATCGCTAAGGAGTGACTAGCAAGAGAAAGAGAAAGAGCGCGCGCGAGTTAGAGAGAGAGAGAGAGAGAGAGTAGTGAGAGAAATGATTTGCAGAGTTTAGTTTCAAATTCCCGCCATCCGGGTATCAATGTATGGGAATTGTGAAGCTAAACGACAAAAGAGATGCTCGTTGCTGTGCCGTTGTAATATTGTACAATGACTATAAGGCCCTTCAGATTATAACTGTTTCTGTTATGGAGTTTATAACGGTCAACTGCATTATTAAAAAAGGAAATTGACGTATTTACACAAATTTATGTAAATTCTATCAGCAAAAGACATGTAAATAATTTTCTTATAATATGTTAATAATAAAAAAATGGCAAATGCATCTAAACCCTATGAATTTGGTAACTTCCGCAAGATATCAATTTAAATTTATCAACTCACACTTGATGAAAGTAGCAATTTGCTCGTATGCGACAATTTCTAAATTATTTGATTTTAATATTTTATTTTTCTTGTTTAACTCACACATAATCTCACATATAAATTGGTGCACTTTTACTAAAACCGGAATAAATGAAAGTTGACAATCACATTTGACGAATAGATGCATTTGCACTGAAAAAACTACATTGTCATATGTTTTTGAAGTTATATTTATAAAAATTTCAAAATAATATAACAAAAGATAAATTCAAATATCTTTGTAAAAGGCAGAACAAATAGGCCATAAGCCTTTTTTTTAAAATAACTATGGATGTTGAATAATGGGAGTGTTTCTGTTAGCAAGTGTCATCATCTTACTTCTAATTTTGGTTTAGACTAATGCATCAATATCTTGGAATAAATTGTCTCCATGCTTTTTGAGCGTTATCAAAATTGTGTTCCCTTCCGTTTCATTCCATTTATATGTGATAATTTTTCGATTATTATTTATTATTTTTTCATTCTTACTTTTCTTTTTCTATCTCATATAATTATGTTGCATGTTAATTAACGAATGAGAAACATAGAAGTACACATTTTGAGTAATTTTATTCCTAATATATTCCTCTAATAGTTTAGATTCATTCAGCATTAAACATGTCGTGACCAATCTTTAAAATTTTCATTTCTAGTCCCATTCATGACTCGCTTAGCCTAATTATGCTAACTCCCCTGATTTTTTTATTCTTATATAGAGCGTTATGAGACTTCTGATCGATTAATTGCAATGTCTAGAAGCAAATCTTTAAGATAGCAAAATTTATAATAGTTAAAGTTCAATTTATTTAAGTCGCAAAAAATAGTTCAATTAGTAAAACTAATATACATCAAAGTGTTTCTCACCATTAAAAACTCGTTTCGAGTTTCAAAATGAAAAACAATGTACTTCAAGACAGACAAGAGAAGTAAGAAATACAATATACTTCAAATCAAAACAAATGAATTAAATAAGACATACTTCACACCATTTTAACTTTCTCTTATTCAAAATTATAGTTTTCTTATGGTTCAAAATCTTCTTATAATTTCATAGCCTTTCATTTTGATACTCTTTGAAGGAAGTGACATTATATAACTTAACGTTTCAACTACTATTATATGACTATAAATTAGTCATGAAGATGTCAATAAAAATTAAGTCATGAAGATAGCCTCAACTTAGGCTCAAAATATTCCATGAACCCAAACCCAGTTACATGAGATAAGCATGCATCTCCCACGTTTATTTCTATTGACAAATGGAATATGTGCCCATTGAAAACAATGTTCCACTTTGTGAGTTTTAATGACAATTTTGGATAAATTAATGCATCCTGCAACTTTCATCATATGTCATCCATAACTTTCAAAAGTTATAGTTAAACCTCAATTGACAAAAGTGCATCGGCTTACCTCTTTGATACCAAAATGAAGGGGTTAACTAGAACTTTTGAAAATTCATGATGACATCCGATAAAAGCTAACAAGTTGTTCAGGAGAATCTAGATGCATTTTACCAACAATCTTCTAAGCTTGGAAAATCAATGCTTAATAGCACTTAATTACAAATAGATAAGTAAAGATTTACTGGAGTTGAGATTTGGCAAATTGTATACTCTAACCAATCTCTACCATTCGTTCTATATAAATCATCGAGATTTAATGCATTGTGATTCTTATAAACAACTAAGTTTAAATCTCAACCATAAATCTCAATTATACTTTATACGTCAGATAATTTAAATCTTCAAAACTAACATATGAAACCAGAGATTTTCCAGGTGGAAACAAGCATAGCAGTTGTATTTTCACGTATCGTTTGTTAACTTTTTCAAGTGTAATGTTTTAATTCCATCCGTTAAAGGATAACAAAAGTGCCCTGAAGAGAGCACGTACGATCAAACAAAGTATTTACAGCTGCCTAAGGTTTCATGGTGGTAAACCAGAACCAGGGCATTTATTTTAGGAGGATGCAGGCATTACGATACTATTATGTACAGAGAAAACATGTTATGTAAATGAAGTCGATAGTGCTTTGGTATATCCGTGCAAAAAAATACCATCCAGCCGTGAGCTACCTGGAAAAGAAAACAAAAGCCAGCAATTTAAATTAATGGACCATAATATAGAAAACTAGAAAGTTGAAGAAAATCCCACGATTTTTTTTTTTTTTTTTTTTTTGAAGAATTAGGAAAATCCCACGAAATTAGATCACAACTTATTCCTCTTAAGTTAAGAAAAATACGTCACGAATGTGAGCCCAGCATGCTAATTGCTAAATAATTCAGTTTTGCAATACGTTTACCGTATATGTAACACCCATGGATTAAAGAAGTGCCAGAGATTAGAAAAATGAAAGACATATTTGAAAGCGCTGCTATCATTTCATATGCAATCAAATTGTTTTATCTGAAATTTCATATAGGCATCAAAATCCCTACTCCTATTTATGTCTGACCTGTATGGTTTTCATAAATTCACTTAACACAAATATTCTAACCAAAGAATCCTGTTAATCAGTACATGAGAAAGAGAGATATATATATGAACTACAAATTGTGTCAGTCAAAATTGATAACTCCTTTCCAATCATGCACCTACCAATCTCTTTTTGGCTGTGACTGTGACCAATCGGAATATGTATTGATCGCAAATTTAAGTAATGTTACGGTACATTTCTATCTCTTGGAAATGGTAGTTGAACCTAAATAATGTAGAAACAACAAGTTCACCTAGACATTACACATTGGTCAAAGGATGCAACTACTTGATTCAAATTAGAAGTACATCCACAACTAGGCTAACCCCATTTTTATGAGTCTAACTACAATTAAAACTAGTAATATAATTCATTTTGAGTAGGTACATTAACACTGAATTATTTCTACCTATGAAATCAATGTTACACTGCACTTACAGTACACAATAGTTCAACGCTTGTAACAAATGACTTACATTAACTAGTAAAGCTTAAAGTGTCCAGCAATCACATTTCAAAATCAATTTTTATCATCAGAGATGTGAACCTAAAAGTCTCAGACGTGCAAATTCTAGTTGTTTGGGTTCATTAACTTTTATTTGACTGTTGCAACAACAAAAATATAAGCAAAATATGAAATTTATACAGGCTCTTGCATAACAGTATAGGCATCTATCTCTGTATATTTCAGGTACGCATAAATCTGTTTTCTGCAAATTGAAATCACAATTAAGGCTTCAATGCAGAACAGTAGTTCTGCAACTCAAGTTATATATACAATTAACAATATGATTTTGAGTAAACTTAATTCAATGAGCAAACCTGTAATATTTTGCAAACAACTAAAGATCTAGAACATCTATTCCAAACACAATTGACATAGAGACTATTCCAGTCAGTCCTGTGACCGAAATCGAAATCAAAAGCTAAAATCAATCGCAAAACCTAATTCACAATTCAAATCGATAATAAAGAAAGAGTTCATTCAGTCAAATCCGCATCAGACTAATGGAAGTAAAAAATGCAAAACAAGTAACTACATAATTGCCGAACTATAGTTCAAGTTTACTGCATCAGCAAACTACTTAAACTCTACAATGCGCAAATAACATGCATCGGAAATGAAATAACAAAGATAGGCGGAGGTTAACCTGTCAATTCCTCATATAGCCTCTCTTCTTTCTTTTTCCAGCTGATATCCTGCGAATCCAGAAGATCTGACACAAGTACAAAGAAATAATCAACGATCGGCCATCAACTAGGGGCTAAATTAAGTGAATACGAAAATCGCAAAGTTAGTTTCACATGAATACCAAAGCGATTAAAAAAACGACGATGGGAGCTGCTAGTAGAATAACCACAACGGAAATGGCCAAATGGAGAAACCAGGAATCAGGAGAAAAGTCGAACGCCATTTTTCCAGAGAGAAATAGCGCGCGCGCGAGGGAGTGACTAGTGAGAGAAAGAGAGCGAGAGAGAGAGAGTGCTGAGTAGTGAGAGAAATGAATTTCAGAAGGAGTTTAAAATTCCCTCCACCCGGTTATAAATATAAGAAAATTGAGAAACTAAACGACAAATGACATATTCGTTGCTATGCCGTCCGTTTTAATAGCATATACTTATCTGTTCGTTGGGCGGGTCGGGATCAGATTTGGCGGGTATTTTACAAAAAATGCTAATCTAAGCTCGGTCGAAATTCATACTTAAGAACTTCGGGCTGGGACCGGATTTGGGCCTGGTTTACAAGATCATTCCTAAGCCCGGTCCAAAATCATAAATATTTTTTTATTATAAATTTTTTTATTAAACTAAATTAAAAAAATATAAAGTAGATCAAAATATATTTAAATTTTTAATATAATTGCATTGTTTACTTAAAATCTTTAATATTTAGCAACATTTATTTTAATCAAGCATACAAATTTATAGGATAACATATAGGAACTTAAAATAATTGTAAATTTAATGTATTGATATATAATAAATAAATAAAATTATTCGTCGGGCCGGGTTCGGGCCGGACTTGGGTATTTATATAAAAACCAAGCCCGGCCCATATTTCTTCAGGCTTCGACAGGCTCGAATTCGGGCTCGGGCCGGGTTTTTTTAAAAAACGAGTGTCCAAACCTAGCCAGTTGAAGCGGGCTAGGGCGGAGCCGGGCGGGTACCCCGGCCCGCGAACAGGTCAATTGACTTCAGATTATTATGTTTTGACGGGGAAGGACTTTTTTTATTGAATACGCTGAAAAATGAATTAAAATTAGTGAAATATAATGATATATTGATACTAGCTATCATTTCCACTTCAAGAAGAATACATGTTCCATGAATTAAAGAGAAATAGTTGAGAATATCTGTAACACAGTTTTAGAAGTTTCGTTCATTTCTAATTTTTATAATTATTCTATATGTATTAATTATTTCATGAACCAAACACTAAATTTTTTATCATACAAGTTTAACTGTAAATACTAATATTGCTGCATATGTAGTTTTAAAATAGGAAATTGATGTGATTACAAGTAAATTTTCTCAACAAAATATATGTTAATTATTCTGAGAAATTACATAAATTTTTTAAGTGAATAGTTATATATATACAAAATTTCAAAAATATATGCCAAATGGGAACTGCAAATATTTCTGTAAAAGCAGAACAAATAGACTTATAAGCCATTTTTTGAAAAACTATTTACGTGATTTCTTTGTGAGTGTTTCTGTCAGCAAATGTATGGTATACCAATTGTTAAACACCCAGCACTATAAAATTGAAGGCTATCTTTGTCTTTTCATATATTTTGTTTTAAGAGTTTCAAATATGCCACATGTCAATCTTTTTACTATTAATTTTGGTTTCTACAAAGCCTATACATCATTAAACTCAACAACACGCAAAATAAAATTCATCGGAAATGAGAAGATTAATAAAATTCGTCGGAAATGAGAAGATTAACAAAATTAGGCGGCAAACCTGCTAATTCCCTCAGTCAGTCTTTCTTCTTTGTAGTTGTGGCCATTTTACGAGCAACTGACCTGTAAAGAATGCAGACCTAGCAAAAGCACAAAAAGATGATCAAAGATCGCCATCAACGTGAGGCTAAATCGAGTGAACAAGAAAACCGAAAAAGCAAAGTTCGTTTCAGATGAGTACAGCATTGCAAAAAATCATGTGAGCTGCTATAATAAGAACAATCATAAAAAAAGTTTTCAAATCGATAACCAATATTGGTGAGAGAAAGTTAGAGTAAGAGAAAGCGGAAAGAGAAATGGATTGCAGAGAGTGATTGAATTCCCTCCTTCCGGATATAAATATATGAGTTTTGAGAAATAAAACGACATATGAGATGGCCGTTGCTCTGCCGTTTGATTAGGTGCAATGACTATAAGGCCCTTCAAATTATAATACAGTTACAACTATTTAGTTAAAACAAGAGAGCAAATAAATTAAATCCCCTTTGATAAAAGTTTTTATTTGTCCTACACCTCTAATTTAAACCATATTATTCAAAAAAATTGTCAACTATATTGTAAAAGTTATAATCAGTTACGTCAAAATATATATTGGCCAATATAGTTACACAAATTGAGGATTCACACGTATGATGTATTATATTAAGGACGTGTTCTGATTTATTATTTGGAGGCTAAACTTGTTTACAATATTTTTTTCTCAAATAAATTATATTCTTTCATACTTTTTTTTGAGAAAGCATGCCAGAATAAAGTAACTTCAAACTAGTTAGAATAGTTATATAAACCAAAGGCAAAATACATTATTATACGTAATAGTTTTCTTTTTATGTATAAAGCTATTTTGTAAAGTAAGCTATTGATATTTTAATTATACCAAACTAAACTCATAATTAGTAATACATGCATAATTTGTAGTTTCTAGCTAGACAAATTGGCTGTGAACATAAATTTAGATAAAAAAAAAAAAGATGAATTTATCTAGTATGCAATTTCCCAAAGCAATTAGTCATTTAGTTGAAAACCGTTTCTATTTAGGTTTGATAGGTTGTATAAATCCTTTAAAGAAAGACGAAAATTGAATTGTTTGAAGGCTGTTTTTTTTCATAAAATTGGCATAATAAGCATTTGGACTGTTGGCTTTTGAATTGTTTCGATGACAGTTGGCTTTTGACTTTGTTAACTTGTTTGTCCTACAAACTCTACAAAGAAAGACGAGGCCAGTCGCACCGTTCCATGCAAACAAAGAACCAGTGTTAATGAATTTACTCATTTAGTTAATTGATGTTGTAGATGATCTCAACTGTAATATGAATGATATTAAGAGGCATAAATAATATGAACTTATAAATAGTATTTACTTAACTTTATATTGGGGTTTTATATAAAGTAATCATTGCTTTTCATTGTTTTTTTATATAAATTATAGTTTTTAATTGAGAACAGATTTGAAGAAATCAAGATTTTATCTCTAATCATCATCATATCCAATTTTTTAAATGTCCCAATTGAATAAAATTCAAATTCTTTTACATAAAATTTTATTTAATAACAAATACAAAGACATAATTACAGTACCATTAAAAAATGTATCAGACAACTTTTGAGGCTATGTAATAGTATAGGCTATGCCACCTAATGATAAGACATTACATATATATATATATATATATATATATATATATATATATATATATACACATACTATTACATAGCCTCAAAAGTTGTCTGATACATTTTATATATATATATAGTTCATGCAATCATTAATATATTTTCTTTTCTAAGAATTACATTGTTAATCACTAATTACCAAAATAAATATGACATTGACATTATTTTATCGTAGTTGAATGAACAAATGTAAAAGATGTGTTAAATATTTTAATTTGATTTACTTCTTGTAGTTATATTTGAAAGTTGTTATCTACAATTGAACATATTTTACGTTGAACTCAAACCCAATTAGTTGCAAATAAATGAGCAAAACAAATAGAAAGAAACCCAGCAATTTTCTGAATCACAGTGGAAACGAGCATAGCAACTGTCTATCCAAACATTTAATTAACTTTCAAATGCAACGTGTTCCATATGAGTTAAAGTGATCAAAATTGCCTATAAAACCAAGAGGGTGAAGCAGCAAGGTAACTTGGGTAATATTATGTACAGAGAAAAATGAATGTTCCATATTATGTAACTGAAGTCTCTAGTAATGTTGTATACCTTTCCTAATCAATCTCATCCAGCAGTATAGAGCTACCTGCAGGAAACAAAAACAAAAGCCAATATTTTCAGTGATTAGTGCACATACAATATACATTAAAAGTCCTGCTCCTATTTGTGTCTGAGCTGTATGATCTTTATAAAATTTCTCCTATCACAAATCGAACCAATAACATGCGAAAGAGACATAAATATATGGATCATTTTGATTCTTGTTTTGGCTATTACCGGTGTCATGATCGTTGTACTGTATATGATCACAGTCTGGGTAGCACGGAAATTACTAGACACTGAAGTTTCCAAGTTTCGTGTCGGTATCGGAAACCGAAACTTGACGCGATTCCCTCCACATGTATCTTTCACAAGAAAGGTCTAGATCAATCCATTTTCTTGAATTGAAGTTCAAAGTTATTATGCAAGAACAACAGTTCTGCGACTCAATTTACACAATCATATGGTTTTGTAAATATTTAATCACTTCAATGTGCAACTTGAAAGATTGATTTTTACAACTAAATATCTACTCCAAACACAAATTGACATAGAGATCATTAATATTCCTTGGGTTATATCTGTTATAGAAAATCTATCACAAACTAAAAGCAACCGTAAAACCTAAACTTTCCTAATAATTGTTCAATTGCACTTCCAACATATCCATCTTACCCGATCAGATAACTAATCAAACACTACAATACGCAAAATTAACATTCCTCGGAAAAGAAATAGGCGGTTAACCTGTTAATACCTCAATTAGCTTTTCTTCTTTGCTCTTCCAGTTTTCAACATGTACAACCAGTAAACCTAGCACAAATACAAAGAGATAATCAAAGATCGGCCATCAATATGAAAAAAGCAAAAAGACTTAGTTTGGTATATGAGTACCACAGCGAGTACAAAAGCGATGGAATCAAAAACTATTAGAACAAGGGTGAGTATATCTGCCAGATTGTAAAGCAAAGAGGTTGGTGTCAAGTCTAACGCCATTTTCGGAGAGGGAGAGAGAGAGAGAGAGTAGTGAGAGAAATGAATTGCAGGGAGAGATTGAAATTCCCTCCGTCTGGATATAAATATAAGAGATTTGAGAGATTAAACGACAAATGAGAAGCTCGTTGCTGAGCCGTTTTGATGAGGTATATTGAGTCATTGACTATAAGGCCCTTCGGATTGTAACTGTTTTCTGTTAGGGAGGTTAATAACAGTTTACACTATTGTTATGTATATTTAAAATAGGAATACGTTAAATGAATAAATAAATCCGTGATTTAACTAGTATAATTTGAAAGTTCACAAGGATCATGAGGTTATTTGTACCAAGTTCATATTTAAAGATGCTTTTAGGTTTTTGATTAGTGAGCATATATGCATCATAACTCATAAGCACGGTTGTAACCAATCCAAGTTTAGTCTTGTTTATTTTCGTTTGTTTATTGTTTTATTGAGCTCAAATTTTGTTCAAACTTGTTTATCTAGTAACTCGTTTATTTATGAATAATTCATTTATTTGTTTGTTAACAGTTCATGAGCGAGCTCATTCATTTTATTTACAAAAAAAAGACCTAATATATCAAGACCATCTTAAAGTTTGCTCAAAAAACTGAATGTCACCCTCAACTTTCAAAAGGACCAGTCACCCCCCTTGACTTGGTAAAAATGATCAGTTACCCTCCTTAACTTGGCAAAAATGCACCAGTTAGCCCCCCTCAATGCCACGTATCAGAATCTGGTTGGTTTGACTTTTCAAAGATGTCATTTTTCTTATTTTTCTCTCTTTAACCACAAGCTGACATGTGGCGTTGAAGGGGTAAACTGGTGCACTTTTACCAAGTTAAGGGATATAACTGATCCTTTTTACCAAGTTGAGGGGGGTAACTGGTCCTTTTAAAAGTTGAGGGTGACATCGGATTTTCTGAGCCAATTTTAGGGGATCTTGATGCATTTGGCCAAAAAAATATTAATATTGCATGTTACACTAAATACTTAAGGTTTGTTGAATCATATTAAATTCAAATACCATTACCGAAAAAGCGTCATCAAATAATAGCAATGACAAATAATTACAAGGAATCTTAATAATCCGTTTTATTTAATAATCAGTTAGCAATCTATATATCTAAGATATATTGGAGACAAATGACACTTATATGATAAAGTTGAATGTGTCCAACAATAAAGTGTCCTTGAGCTTGAAACCCAACCCAAAGCCCACTGAAGCCCACATTGACTACCCGTACGCAAGGCACCGTTGGGGTGTTGTGGCGTCGCCAAATAGACCAAACGTGGCAGTTATTTGATTACCAGTCAGCTCCATTCATTCAGCGGCAGTTGCCGAATCGCGGCTTATTCGCCGCTCAGCGTCACTTGTGCATTTCTACAAGTACTTGCTATGCATACAATTAAGGTCTCTGATTTGGTTGTTTTTTCAATTTTGTTAAAGCCTTTCTTGCGATGAGATCTTACAGTAGCCAATGAGGAATGTGTTTAAGAGTCTCCGGCGTCACCGCCATTGTCATGCCACTTTTCTCTCCACAAGTACTTTTCTTATTCCTCTTCTATGGTTATTCTCTTGCCATTTTCTAGCGAATTTTGATTTGTGTGTTGATTTAGGCTACTCTTGCTGATTTTGATTTTGTTTTTCGTTTGGAAAATTTATCATGGTTTGATTATGAATCACCGAGTCATTAGTTTGTCTGCTTTTCTCTGGAATTAAACCGAAGCTCGGGCTATCTTTTATATAGGAACGCTTGGCTCGTTAATGCTTTTGCACAAAATGTACATTACATGATTTCATGGCGCCTGAGCTCTATTTGGATATTTTTGAATTGAGATCCTTGTAATATCCTTTGGTTCTTTTTTGTTCTAGTTTTGGTTCTCATTGAGTCATACTTCCGTTATTGAATTCGGGAGCGCATTGTCTGGATTGGTTTGGAGTATAAACATGCCAATTTTGGGTTTCAACTGTGAATTGACTAAGTTTTACTAGCACGTTAGCTTCTATGGTGTTCATGGGCTATGATTAAGGTTGTCTGTGCTTATAATCTCAAGGTTGAATTCTGTTTGCAGCTTCATATCATGATGGTAATGTGGTGACAATTCTACGGAATTCTAGATTGCTGACTCAGAAAGACAATGAAATGACAAAAAGACGAGATATCATGTTTCTACCATATCTGTGGTATCGGAGGTCGTAAGTGCATAGTTGTCTTAGATGTTGCCTAGTATTTAGGCTTCTTTGCTATTGTGATACGTCATCATTCCATTAACTTGGAGTATTTTGTTAATAATTCATTGCTAAAACCTAGGATTTGGGTGCAGATTCTCTACAGCTTTTACTAGTGTCCATGGGGGAAGGCCATCAGCAGAGTATGCAAAGTTGAGGAAGGAATCCCTTGAAAGTGAATTTGGCCAAGCCCTTGGTACTTATAGTTCCGAAAGAGTATCTGTCATGTATCGGTTTGGTCCCTTTTTGGCTTTATACAGAGCAGCTATCATTTCCTTTCATGTATTCAAGTTAACGCTTTGGCAAATCTTTGTTCGAGACATAAACAAACGTGCAATCAAGGTATGATATGTCTTGGTGCTAAATAGCTCTTTTTTGTTACATTATACTCCCTCCATTTCAAAATAAATGTCGCTTTAGAACTTTAGAAAAAACTCAAAATAACTGTCGCTTTAGGATTTCAATGCATCTTTTAAAAATTTCATCTATTTTATCCTTATTTAATGCACATTGAAATTGATAAAAGGAATAAAGTATCCGATCAACTTTCAAATTAACAAAAATAAACCTAAAAGCTCCAGTTATTTTGAAATGGAGGGAGTATGTATTAACGCTTACCGTTTACCAGTAACTTTCACACCTAAATCTTTTCAATTTATGCATAATGTGTCAAGTCAGAAGTTTTGAAATTGATTGATTGCATGTCATAGTAGTCCATCCAATTCAACTTAGATAATCAAAGATCTAGATGGGGAATGGAGGCCCTAACTAGATTACTATTTCTATATTTTATTATTACGGTATTAATATATTTTCTAGGAAGTTATTTGTTTTGTCTAATTGAGAGGATTTCTTAATTTTTATCATGCAGAACTGAACATATAATATCCTGGAAATTCACATCAGCTGTTTACAATTTCTTGCAGTTTCGGGAGACTCTAATTCAGTTGGGGCCTTTCTATATTAAGGCAAGTGTCATTACTGTAAAGTTGTGCAACTCAATTATTTATTATTCTTATACTTATGTGTGAAATTTAACTTTAGGTTATTCTGCATCATACTATCGTGGAATTTCATGAAAGAAACAAAATATTTTGGTAGTTATCGCCATATGTACTGAGATATTCTTGATCGGTTAGTGGAATTTCATGTCACAAAGAAATTACATTGGTAGTTACTAGTTAGTGCTTATGTACTGAGATATTCTTGATCAAACTTTTGGCTGTTCATTCCGAGATATCTCTTATTACTTGATACGTGAATGTATGTTTGGGTTCCAGTATGGGTTCAACATTTGGACTTTTTGGATTGGTGCTGATAAGTAATGTAGGCTTATGATGTGATATGTCAAGGTTTTAGCTCACTAAGCTCTACGAAATACGTGGATAGAATTTTCTAAAAATGCATAACTTTATCTGCTCTTGGCATAGCGTTTTTAATCAATTTTGTTTGAAAATATAGCTTGGGCAGGCTCTCAGCACTAGACCAGATATATTGCCAACTGTATATTGTCAGGAGCTTGCGAAATTACAGGTAAAAGTTTGTCTCTCATAAATCACTGATGGTCAATTCTCCTAATTTTAGGATTTCAACTCCAAGTTCATCTTTCTAATATTCACATGATTTCATCATTCTTGTTTCTTAGTACTTTTTCTCTTATTAGGATCAAATACCACCATTCCCTACCACTATTGCAATTAAATCTATTGAATCCCAACTTGGTGTTCCAGTTTCAAAGATATTTTCTGACATCAGTCCGGAGCCTATTGCTGCAGCATCCTTGGGGCAGGTGTACAAAGGTTAAATTTTAGCTTATTATCAGTTAAAGCCCCTCATTTTGGATAATACTTAATCGCATGTATCTACATGACTAGTGCATCTCATTTGCATTTTTGTGAGCTTGTAGAAGTTGCTATAACACATCCTGATAATTTTTCATTGTTGCTTAACTAGTGCAGCCCATTTGCATTCTGGTGAGCTTGTAGCTGTTAAGGTACAAAGACCGGGTATGTCTCAGTCGTTGACCCTTGATGCTCTCTTATTTAATATGATTGGGGGACAACTAAAGCGTTTTGCAAAAGCCCGCAAGGATCTGTTGGTAGCAGTGAATGAGATGGTGCGTTTTGCATGATGATAATATGATGTTCACTTCTGTGCCTTACTTTGGAATGACGTTCAGTGTGTTATTGAATTAATTAAGTAAGCCAGCCTTGGAAACTAATGTCCCTTGGGACTCTTTTTCCATGAAACCTTGAAAGAGAACTTCATTTGAATATAATGATGGCCATCTACCTCTTTAAGGCTTACAATTTTGACCGGCTGCATGTTCCTTTCTATGATAAGTTCTACAGGGCCGAGTTTCGTAGTATTAATGAATAATTCGAGATGAATGAGCTCATCCAAATGGAAAATAAGCAATCAAGGATTTACCAAATTTATCTCTTAAAGTAATAGCATGATAATATACTTGTATTTAGCAACATGCAGAAAAAGAATCGAAGAACTACACGTGCACAATTCTCCATTATATAGTATTGCAATAAATTGCCTGTGATCTTCTTTTCTTCCACAATAACAAAAGGAAGACAATAATTTTACTTCCCATCAGGATTTCATCTCGATATCTTTTCACATTGTGTTAGTTTATATTTTCACAATATGGTTTATCCAACTCCTAATGGTAATATTGTTCTATAATGTGATGAATTTAGCTTGGACCATTAAGGTCATACCTATCGCATTTTTAAAATAATACTAGGAGGGTTCTATTCTTCTGTTGAAGTGGTGAGGAAAAAGAACAGAGCAGCTCATAAAATGCACAGTGTGCCTTTGTGAAAAGTGTTTAGCTCTACAGATTCACTCTAATTTTTTTTTATTTCTTTTTTATTTTTCTTTTTAATTATATTTTACATGCTTATAGACATCTTCAGGTCTATCTTGAATGGACAGGTCAGGCACATGTTTGATGAAATTGACTATGTCCTGGAGGGGAAAAATGCTGAACGCTTTGCTTCTCTATATGGTTTAGACTCATGTATGTTCCTACAAGCTTACAAGTATTACGCACATGGCTCTTAATTTGCAATCACTATTGCCTTTCCTTATTTAAGTATACTTTTTAGTTCTTATTGCATGAGTGCATTTGTAAAATCTTCTCCTTGAATATTGAGTATTCAATACTAATTGATGGAACTCAAAACTCACTCTTGTCACCTACCCATAGTTGCCAAATTCTGCTTGTGTATGTCTTGGTTAAATTTTTTTAGTTATGCACATGTTTTTGAGATACACAATCTCCGTTACGTTTTTAACTATTTTATTGCATGTTGAATATGTGAATGTAACATGGATCATGTTATGTGCTTTATAGAAAATCTGTCTCATCTCTTTCCAACAGGCTATTTACTGTCTGCGGTGTATTTGCACGTTCATGCATGAATGTGGCTAAGCTTTATGATTGTGTATTCTAATCACTTTATTTTGCCATCCTTAACAATGAGGAGTCATATTGATGTGTGTCTTGCACTCATCAGGTAATGATCTGAAAGATCACCAAAGAGCTGGCACTACCATTCACAACGATGAAGCAAATCGTGTTAAAGTTCCCAAAATTTATTGGGACATGACATGCAAAGGTGTGCTGACTATGGAATGGATAGATGGAATGAAACTTACGGATGAAGAAGGACTGAAGCAAGCCTGTTTAGACCCATGGAAACTGATTGACCAAGTATAACATTCATATATATTTACAGTGACTGTGTGCTTTGAGTTTCTTCTATGGTTTGGCAAATATTCTTGGCTCAAACCGATGAGCTAATGCATTTCTGTATTTGGCCTTGCAGGGTGTATACTGCTCTTTGAGGCAGTTGCTAGAGGTGGGATATTTCCATGCTGATCCCCACCCAGGAAACCTTGTTGCTACTAAGAGTGGCTCTCTTGCATATTTTGACTTTGGAATGATGGGGGATATTCCTCGCCACTTCCGTGTGGGTCTTATTCGAGTGGTAATCACTGTTTCTCAACAAGTTTTCTTAGAGAGAGGCACTTAGTTTGTATTACATCCTATTATTGTGAAAATTTGCTTTACTCTATGAGAAAGCTTCATGTCGACATTTTTAAGAAGAAGTCCTTTCTTGTGATATTTTCTGATAAATTTACGATTGGAAATTAACATATCATATAACAAATATACAAAATAATACAGCTAAGTTACCCTAGCAGCTGTGCCTTAGCTTTTTTGCCATTTTTGGACCATGATAACTGAAAATTTTCATGTTGTGATGATGAACCTCTCAACTTGTCTTGAGATTGCAATGGTGATGAGAGAGATATGAGAAGATTTTAACATACAGATTATAAGAATCTATCTACCAGATAGTTTGTACCACAGATACTTTCATCATTTTGGTGTTGTTTCTTCTCAAATTATTTTATTTCCTTTAATCTTGTGTCTAGCCATAAAATCAGAGCATGTTTCATTTAAACATGAAGATGCCAACTGTTCAGTTCATTTTTCTTGACTGTTGAAATATTGTAAATGTTGATAAATTTGTAATTCTTCCAGCTCGTGCACTTTGTTAATCGTGACTCCTTGGGTTTGGCAAATGATTTTCTTTCTTTGGGGTTTATTCCTGAAGGGGTGGACATTCAAGCAGTTTCGGCGGCATTGCATACATCCTTCGGTGATGGGTCAAGACAGTCTCAAGATTTTGAGGTCAGCATCATTACTTTCATTTTGGTTATTTCTTCCTCTCCTTTAGATTTATGTTGGATTTTTTTTCATTATTCTTCTCTAATGCTTATGTTGACAACATCAACAAAATCATCCTAGACTCTTTGCCTATATTTTAATTTGATAACATGAACAAAATTTTGGTGGTAGTATTATTGGCATATGAAAAATTTTGGTGTGGTAACTTGTTCAAGGTTGTAAGGAAATTGGAAAGGAATGTGATTATTGTATGGGTAATGTATAATTGAATATGAATCAATATAAAAACTTAGAATTCACTGAAAATAATTTCCTTGATTCAACTATTGGCAATTTGAATTACTCTGTTACCAACATGAAGGATGTCCATGTAAGCATGCAGGGAATGATTTAAAACAGTCTTCCAGCTTTCTTATTTCTTTGTTTCTCAGAATTCGCTCGCAAGCTTTGCAACTAATTAGTTTGATCAGTTCTTTTTCTTTGTTTTCATTTCAGTCAATTATGAACCAGCTATATGATGTCATGTATGAATTCGACTTCTGTCTTCCCCCGGACTATGCACTAGTGATAAGAGCACTTGGATCACTTGAAGGCACGGCCAAAGTTCTTGATCCTAATTTCAAAGTTGTTGAGAGTGCGTATCCTTTTGTTATAGGGAGGCTTCTGGCAGACCCCGATCCTGATATGAGAAGAATTTTGAGGGAACTTCTTATTCGTAATGATGGCTCTGTAAGATGGAATCGGCTAGAACGCCTGGTATGTTAATTACACATTTCTTTGCTTCAACCAAAATGGCTTTCCTACTTTTTTGCATAGTTGCATGTACTACGTGTGGTTTTGGTTAGATTTATATGTAGCATTCAGCGTGTATTGAACCTGCATGATGAAAGGTGGTTGTGAATCTGAAACAGAAATTTATATTTTGATGTTACTGTTCAAAATTTCAATTTATGACCCTTACTCGTCATAAATGTTGTCTATTCGTGTTATTACTTCTTAGATGGTTCTCTTTTCAAGGATCTATTAACTTGTACACCAAGATTCCTGTGATTTGAACATTTTCTTCTTAATTAATAGAGAACTTGTTATTGATGATTGTTGGTTCATACAGTGTCGAACAGATAGTTCACTTCAGTTATTGTTTTTTTTAATTAGTTCGCGACACCTGTCTTTTTTTTCCAGATAGCAGCGATATCTGAACAAGCTTCAGAGTTACCGACAGAGGAGTCTAGGTCTGAAGAAAGCTCTTCTAGTACATTTGCATGGAAATCGTTTGATATGCATGCCGTTGTTAGTGCTACAGAAGATCTTTTGCTCTTCATTCTATCAGAAAAAGGCTGGAGGGTTCGCGTTTTCCTTCTCCGCGATATATTAAAAGTAGCTGATGTTATTTTGGAAGATGAATTCGGTTGCGTTTCAGACGAAAAACGTGATATAAGAGCGAGATACGATTCTGAGGTTTGTATACACATTCTTATGCTTGCATCCATTTTTCTAATGACAAGATTCCGTAAATGCTTAAAAATCAAAGATGTGTTATTTTTTACCTTATTATTCTGTATCAACTTTGCAGGGGCATTCTATGTTCATTAGGGTAGTAAATGGGTTTCATCATTTACGTCGAGCAGTAAAGTTGGCTCCTGATATGTGGATGGCGATGGTTATACGCATGGCGTTGAAGCCTGAATTCCATGGATTCGCGGGTGATGTTGTTTCTTCCCTTGCCTTCCGTTTAAGCCATAAACTCCCTGAGACAACTTGGATTTGTATTTCGAGATTTCTGCACAATTTCGACACGAACTACAAATACGATGACCTTTAGGGATAGGAGTATTCATTTGTTTATTATATCGCAACTCGTAAGCCAAATAAATGTAATGTCACTGTTTATTATATCTTCATGTCAATTTTTTCGGCAAGAGTTCTTAATTAGTATCAATCATTAATGCTATTGTATCCCAAAAGATAAATTTCAGAAAAGGTAATTTACAGGGAAAAATTTGTGGGTTTTTTCATGTTTCAAACTAGAATATATTGTTGAATGGTTCCATGTATATGTATCCGACAAATAAAAAAGTGTATTAGAGTTCGATTTTCAAGATCTTTGTTGACATGGACAGTGATTGCCGTATACTTTCTTAGAGCATCTTGTTTATTTTACAAATTGTCTTGATACATAGAAAGAAATAGATAATTAATTTGAAAACATATCTTTAATAGCTTATCTTGTCCATCTACCCTATATGATGTGGTATCTATGTGTCATCATTTATTGAAGGTAATATTTATTTGATTGTCTATATGTCGACAATCAAATAGACATTGTCCACAATAGATACTATTACTACTAAGGATCAGGTCCGAAGGATCGGATCTCTATATGCTTGTCATGTGTCTTAAAAATGGATATAATTATAGAAAAATAAAAACATAAATTGATTTTAAAGACACATGGTAAGCATGCAAGGATCCGGTTACTTGGAACTGATCTTTAATATAATTTTTCATTTTTATGACTATTATCATATTATCAATAAGAACTTATATTTCACATGTCACCTATACTTAGAATTCATAAGCTATAGAATTCATAAGCTACTAGAAATGCTCGACTAACAGCAAATCAACCCTTTCTTGACATATTAGAAGAGAAATCCGAGTGATATGACATATATCAATTGCATTTAATGTATTATAGATTGTAATGTTTTTTAAGTAGGAAAATATGTTGCGTGGCAAAATTTGAGAAGTTCCATAATATACAAAAAAACCACATGCGTATGAAATCGGAATCACTGAAATAGATGACTATTGTTAATGACAAAATTATGAACTGGAAAACATTAAACTCTTTTGTCAATATCCATTTGGACTGATTAGCAAGGATTAGTGATCAAATTAAGGAAGCAATACACAAAATAACTCTAATTATAGTTTTTTTGAAAAAAAACTCATTGACGTCCTGTAATTCCATTTTTTTGGATAACATGTATTTGTGCCACGCAGTGTATAAATATTTTCAAATTGATCTATTAAAGAATTCTTCTACTTTGTTTATTTTGGATAGTAAATTTAGTGATCCAATTATTAATTGAAACGAAAGTGTTCAACAGAAATTTTCATTTGCTGATGGTAAAATTTTATGGTTAATTTAGTGGAGCAGCCGTTGATTTTGTTATTAACTATATAGTATATAAAATCAGTTGCATGATGTTTATATTCATAATTTCAAAAGTACATTTTTAGAAACATTATTTGTTTTACAATTTTGTTGTTGCTTTTTTGAACTAGATCGAATTAAGCATTAACATATATAATGTAGATTTTAACTTGTTTAGGCTTGATTGAAATGAATTGAATCATTTTTGTAATACAAGTGTTCAACTATACACTTTAGTAGTGATTACTGAGTGTACGTGATCTTTTTAAAAAGTTTTTATTTTTTTGCATTTTAAGACAATAAAATATAGGGGAAGTTTTATAAATGAGCTGAAAGTTAGGAATAATTTCAGCCCAAGTTTTGTATCCTAACTTATTTGACTAATTAAGTTTCATATTTACCTTCTATACACTTCAAAATTTCTGTGTTCACATCTCTTACCTTCTACGGTTGTTTTTTAATTTTCTTATCTTATTTCACCATTATCTCTTAAACTGCTCATTTTTTTGACATGATGCTTTAGAGTTTTTTGTTCGTCTCATTTTTATCTTCGAAACGACATCCATTTGTGATATACTTTTTCAAAAATATTTTTTCAACTAGTAAGAAACTGGTATATAAGTGGTATGTAACTGGTAGGAAGAACAAGATGTGTCAATTTTGTTATGAAAGTATGGTAGATAACACAAATACATGTCAAAAGTTTATCTGCATAGCAATAAACAAACAACTATAATCTTAAAAGTAACGAAAATGCATTAGAAAGTGATTACAATATATAAAAAAGAATTCTACAAAAGTATTGAATAAAAAAAAGTAAGAATCTGGTATGTAACTGGTATGAAGAATAAAAAATGTCAAAATTAGTAAGAAACTAGTAGGTAAGTGGTAGGAAACTAATATGAAGAATAAAAAATATCAAACCTAGTAAGAAAGTGGTAGGAAACTGGTATAAAGAATATGTTATGTCAAATTAATCTTGAAAATTAATTAAAATGCCTTAGAAAGTTATTAGAGCATGTAAGATAAAACTATTGAATCAAAATAGTAGGAAACTAATATGTAAATGATAGGAAACTGGTATTGAAATTAAAACAGTAGGAATCTGGTATCTAACTGGTATGAAGAACAAAAAATGTCAAAACTAGTAAGAAAGTGGTAGGAAACTGGTATTTAATTGGTATTTAACTGGTATTGAAATTAAAACAGTAGGAATCTGATATCTAACTGATATGAAGAACAAAAAATGTCAAAACTAGTAAGAAAGTGATAGGAAACTGGTATTTAACTGGTATTGAAATTAAAACAGTAGGAATCTGGTATTTAACTGGTATCTAATTGGTATGAAAGAACAAAAGATGTCAAAACTAGCAAGAAAGTGGCAGGAAACTGGTATCTAACTGGTATTTAACAAGTATTGAAACTAAAACAGTAGGAATCAGGTATCTAACTGGTATGAAGAATAAAAAATGTCAAAACTAGTAAGAAAGTGGTAGGAAACTGGTAATTAACTGGTATTTAACTGGTATTGAAATTAAAACAGTAGGAATCTGGTATCTAACAGGTATATAACTAGTATGAAGAACAAAAATGTCAAAACTAGTAAGAAAGTGGTAGGAAACTGGCATCTAACTGGTATTGATATTAAAACAGTAGGAATCTGGTATCTAACTGGTATTGATATTAAAACAGTAGGAATCTGGTATGTAACTGGTA
>CATIWQ010454770.1:0-19672 GCA_949673415.1 Euphorbia schlechtendalii | reverse complement strand
TGTTAAGTCTTTTATGTTAATCAAGTTTCGGGGTTAACAATATCATGTATAATCACTAGATCTATGATATAACACTTTATAGTGAGCTTACATTTTTAGAATGGTAACTTGCTAAATGTGGCTATGTTAGAGCGACCCGTACTAAGCATAATATTGATGTTGTCCAGGTTTATATGATAGTCTTAATTCATTTGTGCTAGATTTAGAAAAGTCATTTCATGTGTTGCTCTGCGGTGAATAATTGAACATTTGAGTATTTAGAACTGAGTCTGTTAGGTTAGTTTAGTGAATCGTAACATCTTTGCTGAACTTGCATGCTTTCTCTGCTATCCTTATTTCATAGGGAAAATCTACATATTTAGGTTCTCTAATCTTTCATACCTATATTTACTCATTTTTCATTCTAATCCTTCTATACTAAAACTTTACCTTATTATATTTTATTTTGTTTATTTTATCTTCCTTGTTGATCTTTAGAGCTAGCCCTTCCATGTGGGATCGATATCTTTTAAAACTAAATCGTAACTGTATACTTGTAGTTATAATCATTTTTCTATTTTGATAAGAGGTACTAACATTACCTATATTTTTCACGAACAAGTTTTTGGCACCATTGATATATAGCCGAATCTTGTGAACAAACTATTAAACTTATCAGTAGAAAAGTGGCGAACAGCCACGCAAGCTCACAAGCATGGGCTTGTTAGAAGGCCCACAAACCCATGCTTGTGGTAAAAGGCAAGCCTACTAGGGTTTGTCTTGTGTAGGCCGAGCGGGTCCAAGTGATCTATGTTGTTGACCCGCTTTGTGGGATGGGAGTTCCCATCCCACATTGGGCTTGAGAGAAAATCAAACACTCCCCCTCTCCATATAAATAGGCTTCCCCTCTCTCATTATTCCACACTTCAGCTCAGCCTTTCTCTCTAAGTTTGACATCTCTTTCTACGTGAGTTGTGCAAGATCCTCCTTGAAGAATTCTTTAGAAGGCTCTTTCTTTTTTGAAGTGAGCTTTCTCAGTTTATATTTTCGACTTGGTCTTCAAGTGGTCTAGCAACTGCTGTCTACTAATGGGTTCTACCTCAATGAGGTTTTTTTCGATGAAGATCCTTGTGGATCAATCATAGAGGCTATCCTAGTTTGGAGGCTTGTGCTAATGGTGTTCTGCCAAATTGCTCTAAGGGAACGTCGAATCCAAAACAAAGAGAGAAGCACGCATTGATTGGTAATACTCTAAACATGGATGTTGGGGTTTCTTTTATGAGGTATATAAACCTATTAGCATCTATGGAACGTTTCAACTTAGATTATATCAGTCGTAGCATGCTTAGGAGATCCTTTTAGGTTAATTTTATGTTTTGAAATTCCATCTTGCAATGCTGCATGTTCAATTACTATCTTGATTAATCAACATAAAAGCTAGGACTCTTTTCAAGCAATTGAGGGCTCAGAGATGAGACATCTCCCGGTACATACGCATATTGCCTTGAGTCTTTCGAGAAGCACTTGGAGCTTGGCCGAGGGATAGAGGCTACTCTTAATCACCATTACGTATCTCATGCTTCACATCAAAAGGTTAGTAGATCACCATTCCTTTTTTAGTTCAAAATTACGTAATTTATCAATATTTAGAATTTTGGGTAAATTGATTCAAAATGTTGAAAATATGCATGAATGTTAAATTTTTTCATGAATTGACATTTAAAACTTTTCGAAAAACATCTAGGTATTGATTTTTAGGCTTGGATTGACATGATTTTGTGCAAAATTTAGATTTTTTATTCATTCTTTTCTATTTTTTTAATGTATGATACCCCTAACTAAACATGTATAAGTAGGTAATAAGGTTATATAAAAGATATTTACACGAATATATGCAAAGATTACGTGTTTTATGCATGTATGCTAAAATGTATAAAATGGGGAATAAGAGACATTTACTAGTTTGATTGTCTTATTTCAATTTTTTAGGAGGTTTTGATGGCTACTAGCACCTCCCTCTCTTTTAATCACCTTTGGGGGGGACAAGATAGAAGATTCTAAGGTCATGCAAATGATCATGGATTCTGGCTTTGACAAGATCATCAATAGCTTGAAAGAGAGGGGGATAAAATCTTCTAGGTGGTGACCACCTTGGTAGAAAGGTGGTCCAACGTCACCCATTCTTTCCACTTGCTCATCAAGGAGATGACTATCACTCCTTTAGATATGTTGGTGATGACTAGGTTGAGGTTTGCCAAGACTACAATTCATATTGACTCTACGTAATTATTTTCCTTCCGATGAATGCGTTCGGGAGTATGTTGAGGAGCAGTTGGGAGTGAGTCCTTCTACTAGGAGGTTGGATTACACTCGCTTGAGGGATCCTTGGTTATCCCAAGAGACATTGGATGATGATGAGAGGTAGTAGTACATTCGGTCCTTTCTGTCGGATTGTTTACCACTATCTTCTTCCCGTGGGGATAGATCCATGTAGACTAAGAGCTCCTATCTACTTTAGAGGATTTGGAGGAGGTTCTAAACCTCAACTGGTGTAGAGACACTCTCATCCAATTATATTATGGGCTAGATGTCTATGCTAGAGGAGGGTAGAGGAAGCTCAAAGCTAGCCATTTCCTTCTTCAATTATTTATATTGTAGAGTTTGTGAAAATTTTATCATTGGTCATTGTATACACAAGGGCTTATGCTTTGTCTTGACAAGTTTGGGTTTACAATCATAACGTGTGTATCCCCCCCAGTGATTAAGGGGAAGCCTCTTTGTTCCTCTCCTATCCTTCACCAACGGGCCATGATGAATCATGAGATTTCTTAGCAGAGGCTCAAGCTTAGGACGCTTACCCTCTAATAGGTATTTGTTTCCTATTGTAAATTATTTATAAAAAAATTAGTGGAAACTATATGTATAATGGTTTCGAGATACTTATCTAGATTTTCCATAGTTTGATAGAGATCATGGGAGGATACTCACCATCGAGCATCAGGCAAGAGACCTGGTTGGCATGTGATGATGCTTTTCATGCTAGAGTTCTCCACATGCATGGAGTGATAATTAGAAGAGCGAGTGAGGAAGTTCTGGGAGGTTTTGATGGTTGATTATAGACCAATACCTGGATCGATCCTCTCTAAACTCTTCTATCCACATCTAGTCGAGAGAGATCAAAACACGTTGTGGAATGGGGCAAGCGTTCGTATGGATTCCATAGATGGCTCTTACAAGGAATTCATGCATTGTTTGATCCCCTTCCCCCTGTGGGATTTGCTCCTTCTGCCTCAAGAGTACATTTCTTCCTTTTTTCTTTTTGGGAATTAATCTTGTAGTTGCTTTCATTTATAGTGCTTCTTTTGATTAACGTAGAATCATCCTTGTAAGAAGAACTGGGGTTCGAGTGGTAGCACTTCCACTCCATCTCAGAGTACTCAAGTATCTTCAACTCTAGCCCCGATGGTGAAGGGATAGAATTTTTACTATGGTGGATTCATCCTTCATGCTCATGATGGGAGCGAACAGATAGATTTATCACACGCTTCCTCCGTCAACACATGAGTTGGATTTTACCCCACTAGAGACTACACACATGAATATTTTCTTCTTACCTATGTTTTTTGCACTTTTCTATTTGTTTTGATGTTGCAAATTCGTTTGTTGATTTGCCGAGCTGAGGCCGAGAGGCTTGCTCTAGATTATTAGTCATTGGGTGATCTCCTATCTATGCAACAGGTGCTCATGGAGGTGTTTTACTTAGACCTATATGTGAATATAAATCTACGCATGAATACAAATATATGCAATTTGTAAATGAAGAATCATATGCATATTTGGTTGTTTAATAGACTACCTTGGCCAATATGTCTTTGATCTAGGATGCGAGAGAGATCGGGATGACGTAGTTGAGCGAGAGGTGGCTTGTCTAAGAGAGCTGAGGTCGAAGTTGGTGCATGAGGAGTGGATTAGAGATTTTATAGTTAGGGAGAGAGTATGAAAATGAGGATGAGTCTGATGGACATTCTTTGTCCTTTTAGCATTTTGTACTTTCTTTTTTATCAATCATCTTTGTAAATATTGGCACATGTAGGTTTTGAATATTGTATGAACATATTTTCTATTAACTTATGTCCATTCCTCTTAATTTTCACTTGAAATTGTCAAAAGAAATCACTAAACTCGGTACCCTAATCGAAAATGGATAAAAACAAAAGGTATATATAAGAGAGAGATCAAAATGATCCTGGTAGGCCTCAATCAAACCCAATACCGAATTCACGATCCCTCCACCGCTTTCATTGGCACAATCTCACCATTTTGTGTTTTTCTTCATTTTTCATCATGGCTTTCTATAAATTTGAGTTAAGTCACTTTTTGAAACATTTATGGGATCAATATTGGAATCAATTGTAGTCATTTGGGTTGTGGAACATGAGGTATTATACTAATGACTCGGCCAATTCTTCTCTTCGTTAAGTGGATAGCACACTTGGGATCCGATTGATCAGGTGTTTTGTTTTAGCACAATGGAGTTATGCCCAATGTTTGAGGAATTTAGCACCATTCTAAATATCTCATGTCCTTGGGGGAGTGAAGATTGCTATCCCCATCTTGCATTTTTGGCTCTGTTAGTAGTTTGAAGGAGGTTTTAATGTTGACTTCGTAGATTGATTTCTTTTGCACATGCTAGAATTGCTTGGTTTTCATTTAGACATGGTGCTAGAGCGGTGTTAAGATGCCCCTAGAAAACATCAAGCTCAACCCTCCATGCTCGCTATAGTGATCTTGATTGAGTATATTTGTGGTTTGGGCCCAACTGTGGCTCCTTTTCATTTGCTCTCAGTTATACCGAAGATGGCCAACAGAGATTCTCTAGTTTCTTTTGCATTGGCTAAGATGCTTATCCATCTTGATATTTCTTCTATTTACTCAATACTGGTTAGGGATTATTTCACACTACTACAAGTACTATTTCTCAACTTTACATCTTTAATTCCACACATTTTAACTTCTTGTGATTATAGGTATGGATTCTTGTAAAATGGGCTTTGAAGAATCCACCATTGGGAGTATCAAGAAGTATAACTCATCTATCTTCATGGGGTTTTCTTTCACTATTTCGGGTCATCAAAGTCTATAGAGAGCTAAGTGGATTCCCATTATAATGTTGCTATACAAAGGAGCATATTAGTTGGGTTTTCCCCTGGTGGAGAAATTCTGATGTTCTTACTGAGTTGTGGTTGAAGGGAGTTCAACTCATGGGTTAACACATGGTGACTTCATATTCTCCTTCTAAACTTTTCAGACAATTCGAAGAGGTGCAATATGTTCTTACCCGTTTTTGCATGACTCACTTGTTCCTTTACCCTATTGATTTTCTAGGGGTCATAGCTGACAAGTGAGATCAGACAACTGCTTATTTTACACTAAGTTATGGCATTGAGAGGGTTGTGAAGATTGAAAAAACCTATAGGGGTTGGCTAGCGAAGATTTAAACTTTACCAATAAAGAGATTTAGCACACTGCCAATCTCAAGTGGCATGCATATTCCAAGGTGATCATACCAGCTTTATTGGTTTCCATGAAAGGTCCGTGATTTGATTTTGTGCTAGATTTTTTATTTTTATAGTTCTAACTTTTTCATGGGAAGATACACTAGATATTCTCAACCTATTAAATTGCTTTTGTCTTAGTTTTTGTCTAAATCACCCTTTAGGGTTTTCAAACCCAGCAGACTTTTATTTTATTTATTTCCTCGTCTTTTGCATAGACCTCAGTTTTTTCATCCTATCGAGTTTTTTTATTGCCTTTTTGTGATTTTATTGGGTAGCACATGAAATATAAACAAAGCATGAAAAAGAAGAAAGCACTCATATACTTGCGAGTCAAAAACTTTCATGGAAACATAAATTCATAATCGAATGCACATAAGTTTCAGCAATAATGACAATTTTATCAATTACTTTAACTTGATTACAATATGTCTGTAACAATTTCAACTAAATTATCTCCCACTGCTAACTATCCATTTACGATTTTCTAGCTAGAATCACTCAACGGTATAGTCTTTATTTTTGCTCAAACCCCTCACATAGGCCTAACAGATTTTATTAGCCTTTATTTTTTACTAGTCCGCCCTTTTAGGTTTTCAAACTAACAGGTTGCCCTAACTTTTTCCCTATTTGCCCTTTTCAGTTTTTCAAATTGGCGAGCTTTTATTATTTTTTTACTCTTTACTTTTATTTACACGTGGTAGCACTTGATTCTATCTTATTTTATAGGGCTCATGAACTCATTACCATCCATATCCATCATCTTGACTACTCCTTTGCCTAGGACTTTCTTTATTACAATGAAATACTTGCAGGTGTGGCTGTTGGAGAAGCTTCATTTAACTACCTATCCTCTCTTGTGCAAGGCGATATCTTCCTTCACATTATGGCCCTAGGGGATTAGTCAGGAAGGACCATCATTCATTGAGTGAGGATGCTTGGATCTAGATATTGCATTCTTGTCGAGCTTCCGAGATTCGCTGGCTTAGTCCTTGATTAGAGATTCCTTTCATGGCCACCAACGTGCATAACTACTGATGGGCTTATTTGGTGCAACCTCCTATTCTCCTTCCCACCAGTATAGGTAGCACGGGTGTCAACAGCGAGTTCTTAGGCTTCTATGTTCAACCAGCTTCCACGATTGTGGTCTTGACACACCGGATGCTATACGGAGACTTTGTACATGGGCTACCATTGTTTCTTTGGATTATAGTTCCCCAAAGACTACTGATATAGACAAGTTTTATCATGTATGGTTGGGCGAGATTAGGAGTCTTCCTGATACTGAACAGCATTTTCAAGGTGTCACTCTAGTGGGAGCAAGACGAGTATGGCTTGGATCCTCTTCTTCATACTTCAAGGAAGTGCGCTCGCTGGAATGATTGGCACCCTTAAATCTATATTTGTTTGTCGTAGACTTTTGATATCCATATCCTAGACTATGTGTTTGATTTATTTATATTTTTTTGACATTATGAAGCTTATTGAGGCTTTTTTATTTGAATTTGTTATGTTTAGTTGTGATATTCTGCATGCACACATTCGTACAACATAAACATAAATCTTACAACAATGATAACATTCCATTAGTGATTTTAAAGAAGGTAAAAATTTTCCACTACCAGCTAAGCTGGAGCATGTTTTCCAACTCGTGGTCCCCCTATTCCTCACAGTGTCTTAATTTTTGCCTAAGTCTTCCTTTACGGGTTTTCAACTCAATAGACTTTTATTATTAAAGAAAGGTCCGAATTGTTGCCCAGCTAGCCAAGTACCAGCTGACAGACTGACTTTTAACATTTTTCTCTTTTTTTGTACTTTTTTTTCTATTTATTTCTTTTACCCCTAAGCATGGTAGCGCTTGAGCCTATCTTGGTTAATCGGGTTAACGAATTCATTCCCATCCATGTCCATGATCTTGGCAGCTCCTTTACTTAGGATCTTTTTTATGATGTAAGGACCTTCTCAGTTCAGACGAAACTTCCCCCAAACAATCACATTTGGTGCTCTCTTTTGCTTCATAAACTAGGTCTCCCACCTTCAAGGGTTGGCATCTGAATTTGACTTGGTTATTGTATACCCTAGCTATGCATTGTTGATACATTTGCAAGTGATCCAATGCTTTTAGATGGTGTTCATCTATCATGTTCAGCTGCTCGAATCTGGCTCTTACCCAATCTGATTCCTTTAATCTCGCTGCTAGGGCTACTCGAAGATATCTCACTTCCATTTCAACTAACAGGACTTCTTCCATCCCGCATACTAATGAGAACAGGGTTTGATCAGTAGGTGTTTTGACACTAGTTTGGTATCCCCATATTGCAAATGGTAGTTTATCAAGCCAATCTCTGTAGGTAACAACCATGTTGCTCAAAATTTTCTTGCTCTATTTATTGGTTGCTTCTACTGCCCGTTGGCTTGTAGTCTGTAGGGTGATGATCAATGGTGCTCGATCCCATTTTTCTCTATCAAATTACTATTGTTCCTTGGAACTGAACCACATTATCCGATACCATGTGATGTAGGCTACCATAGCTGGCGAAATTATGTGTTTATATGAACTTGGTCCTCCTCTTAGCAGTGATATTGGTGTAAGACTTGGCCTCTACCGATTTCGAAAAGTAGTCTACTGCTACTACGATAAACCAATGTCCATTAGTCGAACTAGGCCCAATTTCACCAATGATGTCGATGCCCCACGTTGAGAATGGCCAAGGTGTAGATAGGCTATGATGCTCGGATGGGGGTTAAGTGGCTGATGTCTCCATAAATTTGGCATTCGTGACATTTTCTTACTTCAGCCATGAAATCTAAGACCATTGTCATCCAAAAATAGCCTTTGCGCTAAATTTTCTTTGCAAATATCGAACCATTCATGGGGGCCCACAATCCCCCGCATGTGTTCGCTGGATGACCAACATTACCTCTTTTTAAGTGAGGAATCTTAACAATAACCCTTCAGATGTGCATTTGAACAAATCTCTATCGACTAATCTGAATTGTACTGCCAACCGTCACCAAGAGGTTCGTTATGAGTCTGTTGCTCCCTCTTGATATTCTCTGGTTCGTAAAAGTTTTTCAATGTCTAAGAACAAGTTGCCTGTTGCTTGTTCATCTTTGGTTTCCACTAGGCGACAATAGAAAGGTTCTTTGGCAATTTGAAGGACAACTAGCTTTATTGGTTAAGCCTTGGGACCATCCCACATTGAGCCCAGTGTAGTCAGTGCATCAGCCATTTGGTTTTCATCCCTTGGTACGTGTTTGAAAACACATTGTGTGAACTTTTGGGAGGCCTTCCATACTACTTCCACATAAGGATGTAGTGATTCTCCCCTGATTTCCCAATCTCCAATAAATTTTTTGATGACCAGAGCCGAGTCCCCAACTACTAACACTTCTTTTACCCGTACCTTCCAAAGTGGTTCTAATCCAAATAGACAAGTCTCGTATTCGGCACCATTGTTTATTACCGGGAACTCCAGGAATTTTGAAAGTGGTATGACTTTGTTTTTCGGGGTTATTAGGATGAAACCTAAGCCAACTCCACTTTTGTTCATCGCGCTATCGAAGAACATTTTCCATTCTATTCAAACCTCTTCTACCAGTGCCAATTATTCATCCAAGAATTCAAGATCCTTGACATAATTGGATTCTAGTGGTTGATTTGTAATAAATTCAACGACTGCTCATCCCTTGATTACTTTCTTGGTTACATATTTGATGTCGAATTTTGATAATAGCAGTAACCATCGTGAGAGTTTCTCGGCAAGTGTTGGCGATTGGCAGAGGTATTTCATCAGGTCAATCTTTGAGACCACTTGTATTTTGTAGGATTGAAAGTAGTGGCATAGCTTCCTTGTTAGCCAAACCATTGCTGTGTAAATTTTGCCACCACATTGTATCGTGACTCAAATTCGAGCAATTTCTTGCTTTGGTAGTAAACCACATGCTCACTCTTATCTTCATGTTCTTGGACGAGCATTGCTTCAATAGATGATTCTTTGATGGCCAAGTATAGGATTAGGGGTTTTCCACTTGTTAGTGGGAAAAGGAATGGTGGGTTTATCAAATATTGCTTGATTTTGCCAAAAGCAATTTGACATTGGTCATTCCAATTCACTGGTTGGTCCTTTCCTAGTAGCTTAAATATTGGTTCACAGATTGTGGTGTGTCTGGCGATGAATCTGCTAACTTACTATAGGAACCCCAGAAATGAATGGACTTCTTTCTCTATTTTTGGTGCAGGCATTTCTCGGATGGCCCGGCTTTTATCATGGTCCATTTCAATTCCTTTTTGGCTTACTATGTGGCCTAGAAGTTTCTCGAAAGTTACCCTGAATGTACACTTCTTTGGGTTCAAGCCTAGGTTATATTTTACAATCCTGGTAAGAAACTTATCCAAAACAGCTGGGTGTTGTTCCCTGGTATTGGATTTTATGAGCATATCGTTTACGTAGACTTCGACCTCCTTGTGAATCATATCATGGAGCAAGGTTGTCATGGCTCGCTAGTATATTACCCCAGCATTTTTCAACCCGAATGGCATTACTTTGTAACAGTAGACACCCCATTCCATGATGCAAGCTGTTTTGACCTTGTCCGTTATGGCCATTAGCATCTGGTTGTAACCTGGAAATCCATCCATGAAGGAGTACATGGCTACCCTAACTACACTATCTACCAAAACATCTATTCGGGGTAGGGGGAAGTCATCCTTGGGGGTGGCTTTCTTCAGATCCCTAAAATCTACGCAGACTCTAACCTTACCATCCTTCTTTGCCACTTGGATGATGTTGGCTAACCATGTCGAGCATTCGAGTACTTCTAAAAACTCAGCCTCGATTTGCTTTGCCAATTCTACCATAACCTTCTCTGCCCATTCAGGTCTTAAGCGATGCAACTTTTACTTTACTGGTTTGATCCAATAGTCGGTTGGAATATGATTTTTTACGATCTGGCTATCCACCCCAGGCATGTCGTCATATTACCAAGTGAAGGCTACCACTTGATGTTTACGTACATTTATTATCTCTCCTTTTTCGTTAAGAGTCAATTCATTGGAAATTGTCACCATTTTAGGTGATTCATTTGTACCCAAGTTAACTTCATTTAATGATGTTGTGAGCACGGGATTTTGTACCAGCTCGCGCATTCGATGATGATGGCTTTTCGGGAAATTTATCCTCGAATCACACGATTTTCGACCATCCGACGATCTTCAAATGGGATCCTCCTCGGATGTTTTAAATTATTTAACTAAAAAAAAAGAGGAGACGTAATCCCGAGCGCAAGGTAGTGCGAGGCCGCGCGAGGCTGCCTCGCGCGAGGCCTCGCTAGGGACCCTCGCGCAAGCCGCGCAAGGCCTCGCTAGGAACCCACGCGAGGGACCCTCACGAGGGCCACGTGAGGGACCCTCAGGAGGGCTGCGAGAGGCCTCACGAGGAACCCTCGCTCAGACCACGCGAGGCCTCGCGAGGGAGCCTCGCGCGTGAGACCTCTCGCCGGCGAGGCTCTATGTTTTGGATTTTTTGGGACTTCTTTTTTCTATAAATAGTCGGGTCTTTTTCAGTATACGGGCTGAAAAATTCAGAGAGAAAAATCCTCTCTTTCAGAACAAAAAAATAAAAACAATATTTCTCACTTTCTTCTAACTTTTTCTCGGATCAAAAACACTTTTGGATCTCAAATTTTTTCATCTTTTCTTCTAAATTCCTCAGATATTCTCGGGTCTAAAACCAATTTGGAACCCGAGTCTGATTATCTTTTGGATAAATAAACACGTTATTTTCCAATTAAAATTACACTAAAATCCCAAGACTTAAACGAAGATTTTTGGACTTTTACCTCAACCTTCACATTAAATCACCTAAACTACAAAAACGAACGAGGAACGCTCCCGAGGATCGAATGGACACGCCGAAGTGGATTCGCGCTAAAAGGGTAAAGCCTCTGAGTTCCTAGAGCTGCTTATTTCGTGTTCCTCCGTTTCTTCTTTTTAATTTTTATTTTTGACCTAGGAATTATTTTTATTCCTTGTTATTGTAAATAATGTTGTAATTCTCTTTCTTCTTTTATTTCTTTTTAATTTTTGTATTAGAATACCCCCACGAAGGGAATAAAATATATTCTCGGATAACAGACCTCACTACTTGCCATGCAGTCATTTTCATTAATTAAAATTGACCAACATACGTGTAAATAAAAATGAACTGTTTTTATTTAAATTAATAACTTTAAAATCATCGATGTTTTAATTAGGCCATGTGGGCCTCACTAAAATCAAGTCGAGCATACGTGATATATCTCATGTGCTAATCTTTGTGGATGCAGGTTAGATGTATGTTTAGGCTTTTATTTTTCCTTCAGGTATTGCACATCTTTTACGGAAAAATGTAATTAATAGGATAGCGGGCGGTTGCATCCCCCGATTTTGGAAACCTTGTAATTTTATTTTCCGCATTTACTTACAGTTTTCTGGATGGTTATTTTTCCACTTTGTGGATGGTTTATATTTCACAATACGTGAACCATGCATTTAAATCCAAAAACGACCTAAGTGCGAATATGCACAATTAAAAGAAAACGGTTTTCTGTAGATGTAATATATTGTGATCACTTAAGAAATAAGCAACTTATCCCAGACCCGAATCTCTGTGTCTTGGTGGGCCGTCCCCCAGACGTTAAGCCTCACAGGACTCTAATTCCTGGAAAGAGCTAATCCAGGTGGAGACTCCACACTGAGAGACGGCGGATTCAGGTTCGAACCAATCTAAAATGTTTTCACCTTTTTCTCTTTCAAACCTTTTTCCTGGGTCCCAAACCCGGTGCTTTTTCTTCTCTTCTTTTTCCAAAGACCCCGGTGGACCGCGCCTATGAATCCGTGCGCTCTCGGCTCACCGCTCCTTGTCGCCCTCTCACAATGTGCTTCTTTCCCTTGATTGAGTCAGTAGACGTTAGATTTTTCCATTGATCTTTTGTCCTATTATGATGAGGCAATTGCTATCATGTGTTGTCTAAGTACATTTATTTATCTCTCACTTTCTCTCAAGAGTCAAATCACTTGAATTTATTATGGGGAATCCATTTATACCCAAGTTAATTTCATGAAATGATGTGTCACATTTGCTAAAAACATTATGTTTATGTTTATGAGAATGCGTGATGTCATTGATAAAATATCAAGCAAATAAACAATGTTTAATTTATTCAAAAATAATTTAAAAGAAGCCTCATAGGCCATGTAGCTAAATGCTAATTTATTACATAATCATTCATCATGGGTTAGTAAACCCCATGGGTGTCCATGGATTCAAAGTGCTCCATCCGCTCTGCCTTCTCAAACACTTCTTGATAGCTAGAGAAGCTATCAGATATGAATTTGTTCCTTTATGGTGGCAGTGCGTCATCCAACAGCTTTGTTATTATCTCCGATAGGGTCAAATAAGTCTGCAGCCTGACTTGTGTAACCATCCAACGCGTATAGTAGGATTTGAAGCTTTCACCCTACCTTTGTCTTATAGCCTCTAGATGTTGTATTGTGGTTTCCATCTGAGAGTTGAGACCATAATGCCCCAGCATAGCCTGAGCAAGGCTGTTCCAATCAGTGGCTATGTCCAGTGGAAGGTGGATGTACCATTCATTGACTGGGTGGCCCAAGGTGATGACGAAGAGCTTAGCCATCATCCATTCGCTGACCTTAATGCTCTCATCACCGTTTGACAATGCATCAAGTGAGCATGCTGGTTGCTAGATCCTATGTACTTCTCAAACTATGGTATTACGAAGTTTGGGCTGTCTTCATCCCAAATTATCGGTTGTGTAGGGTACGTGTTCCTTAGGTGTCCATCGTGAATGGCTAAGAACTATTGCCATAGTTCTGCCATTCTTGGATATTGGAGGATGGCATTCCCTATGCTTGGATAAGAGCTATATTACCCTTGGGGAAATGCCGCAATATGGGGCAGTTGAGGTTCCTTGAATTATGAGGCGACCATTGTACTCCAAGTGGGAATAGGTTGTTGGGCCATTCCTTGGTAGAAAGGCCCTAGTTCGAATGCCGGCTGGACAGTTTATCCAGGGAAGAATTGGGGAGGATTGACAAAGTTATAGCCTGGTTTCCCAACCAGAGTCTGGTTCAATTGACTAGTCTGGTTCAGTTGACTTTGTCTTGTCCTGAACTGATAAATGGCAGTAGGAGTTGAGGATACTACATGCGAGGTAGAATATCCCCCTGTTGGATTGACGTTGTTGAGGGTGACCTCCGGGCTGGACACTGCATTCTAGGCCCTCTCGACGTGTTGGTGAATGAGCGATGCTAGCTGTTCACTGTTGGCAAAGGCATTTAAGGCAACTGCAATCTCGGTGCTTACCGATGATTGTTGAGAATTTTATCCCTTCAAGACAGGGTGATCCTCTCCCGCACCTTCTTCTTGTGGATTGGCCATGATAGACGAGAGATGAACCGAGTTTGAGTCTGAACCTGAGTCCTCACTTGAGTCAATGTATGGAACCCCCTCCAAATTGGCCATGATTGGGGAAAAGCGGACCAGGCGATGAGCAGGCCTCTTCCAAGCCCCTTTGATACACGAGCAGAATATTAGACCGTGCATGTAAGATTCATGATGCGAGAAATGCATGAGATTTTTAATGTTATGGCTGTATTCACAAGGGGTTAGCATGCCATGATTTGAAATAACATGTATGTCTATCCATTTGAAACAAATAAGTTAGTCATTAGGTAAAAATGAAAACATGTGGGGAAGAAAATCCAACAACGGGGGTTAGATTTGAGATTTGTACAATGTCTGTGTGCTATTGTAACGTGAGTGATGTAAGTGAGGTGACTAAGTTACCTGTGTGGTAATAGGTCAATGGTTTGAGGTTTCGTCCTATGACTAGGTCTCATGGAATGAGGAGGTCAAATTGTGAATTACCCTAATGAAATGAAGATAACTACCGTATGTGGCTATCTAAGGAATGATTTGGTTATTTTTCCCGATTAGGGTGAGGTTTTGGATACATGTATGGTCATCACTATTTGAGGGTATGTGGTGATACGTGAATTATTGCCTCATATGGGTGAATGATTCAGGTATAAGGCATATACCCTTGAAGATTTGGTAAGGTAAGACTTTCGAAGTAAGTTTACCTTGTGTGGGCTTAGGTTAGGACATCAATTGGGATATCCTTTAATGTGGGAAAAATGGTTTTTGGTAGGTATTTTCCCCTTTTGGGCTTTTGGTGTGTATAATTACCCGGATTGGCTGTGAATTAGATGTTGAGTGGACATCTCATGGGTAATGTGGTGGAAAGGTTATTGCCCTTTGCAGGCTAAGTGTTAGATGTCAAGTGGACATCACGCAATAAAAGAACGGTATGTTTGTTGGATGTCATGTGGACATCTCACCGAAAGGGGTACGTGATGTTCCTAAGTGGTTTTATGTTATCCTAAGGTGACACGATCTAAAGTGTCAACGGTGCCTAAGTGTATGTGATATCGACTTGGTATCATGATGACGAGAAGATGCTATGTTACATCATTATAAGTGTGTGCGTTTAAGTGTCTGCACTAAAATTCGTGGTTAGTATGACATTTGTACAATAATAAGTGTGTAGCACATAGCATGCAACGTCCAAACTTCCAACCATACAACTCCCGCGCGTAGGTTATTTGGCTAGTCTCTATCCTAAGTTTGGTTCATCTTAGTACTGCGAGGATACTAAGGAGCGCATCTGCAGGAAAATATAATGCATGATTGCATGTTGGGTAACACCCTAGGGAAAATGCCTATGCCTTATTTACATGAGGTTTATAAATGGGTTGTTGATTTAGAAGGTTCTTGTTGCACTAAAATACACTCCAAGCCTCTAACGAGGGAGGAAAATGCGATATGGCAACAAGTGCTCCACCCGCTCAAGTACTATCTTTTCTCAGGGAGGTAGATTAGTACAAGAGAAAGCTTCGCGGTAATAGGGTTACCTTAGACTTATGAGCTAATCCCCTTTATTGTAATGCGTTATTTATGAATATGTCATAATTAAGAGAAAACAGAATAATGTGATCAATAATTTTCGGCACTTATCCAAAATCTAAAACCTTTAAAAAAAGTATTTAGAAAAAATCCCCAGCGGAGTCGCCACTATGAGCTGGCGACACGGAGCGGTGGGCCAAGAGCGCGCAGAGATGAGAGGCACGGTAGAGGCACGGTCCATTGGGGTTTTTGAAAAAAGGTGCACCGAGTTGTGGGACCCGGGAAAAGATTGAAAGAGAGAGCGAAAACATTTTAGATTGGTTCAAACCCAAATCCACCGTCTCTTAGTGTGGAGTCGCCACCTTGATTAGCTCTTCTAGGAATTAGAGTCTTGTGAGGATTAGCGTTCGGGGGACGGCCCACTAAGACACAGAGATTCGGGTCCGGGATAAGTTGCTTATTTCTCATTGGATCACATTATATTACATCTACAGAAAACCGTATTTTCTTTGTTATGCATATTCGCACTTAGGTCATTTTTAGACTTTATATGCATGATTCATGTATTGCAAAATAATAAACCATCTACAAAGCAGAATAATAAACCATTCACAAGGCAGTAAATAAATACGGAAAGTAAATGTGGAAAATAAAAATTACAAGGATTCCAAAAATCGGGGAATGCAACCGCTCGCTAACCTATTAATTACGTTTCCTAAAAAATATTTGCAATACCCGAAGAAAAAATAAAATCCTAAACATACATCTAACCTGCATCCACAAAGGTTAGCACAGGGGATATCACATATATTAGATTTGATTTTATCGAGGCCCGTGAGGCCTAATTAAAACATCGAAGGTTTAAATTTATTATTTTAAATAAAAATAGTTCAATTTTATTTACACGTATGTTGATCAATTTTATTAGTAAAAATGATTGCATGGCATAAGGTGAGGTCTGTTAATTCCCTTCGTTGGGGTATTCTAACATAAGAATAATAAAATAATGAAAAATAGAAATAAAGATGAAGAAGAGAATTACAACATTATTTACATAATAAAAGAAATAAAAATATTCCTAGGTTCACATGTAGAACAATAAGGGAAACACGAGATAAAGCAACTCTAGGAACTTAGAGGCTTACCCTTTCGGTATGAATCCACTTCGACGTATCCGTTCGAACCCCGGGAGCATTCATCGTTCATTTTAGTTTAATTGTAGTTTAATTGGAAAATAAGTGTTTATTTATCCAAAAGATAATCAGAATCGGGTTCTAAATTTGTTTTAGACCCGAGAATATCTGAGGATATTTAAAAATTAGATGGAAAAATGATTTGAAAATAATTAAAATTTGGAATCCACACGTTTTTTTTATCCGAATATCGTTGAAGAAAATATTTATCCGAAAGATAATCAGACTCGGATTCTAAATTTGTTTTAGACCCGAGAATATCCGAGGATTTTTTAGAAATGTAGGAAGAAGAATGATTTTAAAACAATTAAGATTTGGGATCCAAATGTGTTTTGGATCCAAATAATTCAAGAGAAATTGAAAGAAAATATTTTTGGTGTTTTTCTCGTTGTCTTTTTCTATGAAAATCTAATTTTTTTATCTAAAATTTCGAGCCCCCTTCAATCCAAAAAGTCCGAATATTTATAGAAAAAACCCGAAAAATCCAAAAAAGGCAAAAATATTTGACGAGGTAGCCAAAGAGTTTGGCGACTTTAAGAGGTTGGTGAGGTCGCAACCTCTTTGCCGGGGGTGGCCAAAGAAATCCCTTTTGGGATTTCTTTGGTCCACTTTATTTATTTATTTTTTTAATTTTTTTTAAATATTTTATATATATATATATATATATATATATATATATATATATATATATTTATATATTTATTTATATATATACAAGTTTATATATACATCTATATTTTCAAATAACCCAATTAAATTATTTTAAACCCTTAAAATTATAAGCCTTTAAATATTTATCTAGGGTCCCAAACATTATTTTTAACGAGGAGAACTCCCATTTGAAGATCGTCGGACGGTCAAAAATCATGTGATTCGAGGATAAATATCCCGAAAAGCCATCTTCATTGAACGAGCGAGTTGGTACAAAATCCCGTGCTCAAAGGGTGAGTATTTTCAATATATGGATGGGAGTTACTTAAAGAATACCGGACTTCTACAAGAGAACGATGGTGTCTATTCTTTCTACTCCTACTCCAACTGCACCAATAAACTAATCTCGACTCATGAAGATTCTTCTATTGGCCCATCTGATCCAACCGCTAGACGTCGTCCTGGAAAGGTCTCAATGATTGAAGAAGAAGAAGACGAAGATGAAGCTCCGGAAGATTTGAAGGCGAGTATGCAACAAAAATTGGACAATTACCAAGTGAAACTTGGAGCAATAAAAAAACAAATGAAGATTCTAAAGAAAAATAATAAATCGATGCTTTGAAAATTACTATCTTTCTTTAGAAAACAAAATTGTCAAATTACTCTTAGTCCTCCGGATTCACCTTCCCAATAGACGGGTTTACTCTTTTCTTTTCTTTACTTTTCTTTTTCAAATTTTTAGACTAGTTATTTGTTTTTCGATTTTGTGTTTTTCATTTTTAGTTAAGTCTCACACAATTATAACTTTGTGTTCTTTAGTGTGGGGGGCATTTGTAAAAATCCTAAAAAAAATTTTAAAAAATTAATAAATTGAAGAATATGAAAATTTTCTTGATTTTATGTTATTTATAAATTATCCATACCTATACTATACTAACATATGTTCCAAGGTTATTGTGAGTGTTTGGTATTTCAAGTTTGATGTTAGTGCAAATTTCGAACAAAATTTTTGCTTCGAGTTTGAGTGCACGGTGATTGTGAGCGATTTTGGCACAACATTTAGCATTTGGAAAGGAAGAGTGGTGAGTAACATTTGAAAGCAACATTCGAAGTAAGTTTCGATACATAATTTTAATGCAACATGAATTAGTATAAGTTATATAGTTTTAGTTTAATGCTACCGATAAGTTTTAAGTGGAGTAATATCTAGTAGTGTTCTTACTATGAGTTTTATATGCTATTCTCGAATACGTCCTATAAGTATTGAGTGTGTTTAAAGTGTTAGAAAACTATAGCTATAATACTTTGAAGTGATTAATAAAGGATGAGGGTATTAAGAGAGAAAAATTAAAAGAAAGAGAGGATAACCAATGAGTTATGCAAAAGGTGAGAAATGGTACGGAGCAGAAACTGCAACCATTCAATGAGTGAAAAAGAAAAAGTAGCATATCACGAAAAATGGTTGCAAAGTACAAATTTGTACTTCAAAAACATATGCTTTAAAGGAAAAAAAATGAGAGAAAGTTGTATGGAGCATAAAATGCAACCACTAAAAAAGGGGGAGAGTGGTATGGATCATAAAATGCAACCACTAAGAGTGTTTTAGCATCCTAGGTTACCTAAAAATGCCTTGAGATCAATCTTTTCAAAGCATGCTCCCTTTGTCTTTTATACTTTATACTATGCTTAAGAGAAAGAAATATTCTAGTAAGCATATAACAATTATATGAAGATGCGATTCGGTTGACCCCCCATTAAGTGCAAAGGTATGCAACTGAACTATATAAATTGCACATTATTAATTTGTGGGAAATTTTGAACTTTTACTTGAACTTTATGCAATGTGGGAATGTGGTACTCACTACAATAGTCTTTCGCCAAATGACATACGAACTTGAATTACTATCTTATACATTTCTGTTGTGTTTACCTTGAGGACAAGGCAAAAGTTAAGTGTGGGGGTGTGATAAGTGTATAATTACACTTATTATCATGATATTTTTACTCATAAAAAGATATGGTTTTGATTCATTTTATACTTCATATAAAAGATTTCACGTGGCATGTAGTTGTTTTTTATGCAAGTGCAGAAACTAGGTGAATCTTGGGAGTGAAATGATCAAAGATGGAATTCTATGTAAAAAGAGTGAAAAAAGGTGCAAAAAGATGCGTGGAACACAAAGAATCGGTAAAGTTGCAAAGAAGAATCATGAAGAAAAGCATTATTCACAATCGTGATACCCATTTGCGGTCACAACTTGTTACGCTTTATAAGCAGAAAGTTGCTAACCATTGTTCATGAATTCGACATGTAATTCGCAGTCGT
>CATIWQ010454665.1:0-13130 GCA_949673415.1 Euphorbia schlechtendalii | reverse complement strand
ATTTCCCAATTTCTTTAAATTAGCTTCTTACTTTTCCACATCTTTCCATTTAGTCTTTATTAAAAAAAAAGCATTCCATTTAGTTCTCTCTTCCTATTTTTCCTCTTGTTTTTAAACTTCAAACATTTTCCATTTGACTTCAGATTTTTCATGATAACTACAAATTTTATTTGGTTTAGTAATTCAAATTGATTATGTAAAAGTTGGAACTAGATTACTCGTTTCAACATCATTGTAATGTGTTTGTCATCATTGGGAGGTAATTTGTATTCACTTTTTTGTTTTCTTTCTAGTATATAAGTTCTCATTCTAATTCTCAAGTTTTTTTATTGTATTGACGCTCTTGTATTACCGACTATACTTCATTACTTATCAGAAACTTATTTGTATGAATTGATTTTAGAGATAGAATGATGTAATGTTTGGGACGAGCTTAAGTAAAGATTCTGAAGCATCTTTTGATGATCACTAGATAACACTATCTCTTGATTCTCAAACTATTTTAAACTTATTGCATTAATTTTACTGATTGAATTTCGTTGATTTTATTTGAATTTCTCTTTTATTACTAATGCTTCTTAGGCAGTTGACATAGTCGAAGCATGCCAAGGAACATTAGGATGTGACTTTCACACAAATAGTATACCATGTGTGCATATGAAGAAATGCTTTTATACAAGTTATTATTGTAACTTCAATAGTTTTTCTCTAATACATTCTATTAGTGTTAAATAGCTTTATTTTTTGAAAAAATGCATAGTTACATTTATATGAATCAAAATTCATACTTAACCATGACATGTTCAATTTTATTATCCCATCTTCTATTCATTATTGTGTTTGAGAAATTTGTTGAATGATTCAACAAATTTGAGTTCCCTTCAATCCAAATTGTGTAGTAAATAGTTGTTACAAATATTTAATTAGAACAAGTTAACATTGTAGCCATAGATGGATGGTGACAAGAAAAAATTATCATTGATATACATATACGACAACAAAAATATTGTCACCGCTATATATTATGTGACAATAAATAATGGTCACAAATAATTATTTGTGACAATTTTTTAAGTTGTCATGTGATTTTGGTTCAAAATGCCACATAATATGTGACAACTTGCTTTTATTTGTTACAACTAGGTTCATTTTTTGTTACAACAAAAGTTGTGACAAATGAATTAATGTGACAAGAACTTTATTGTTATGAAAAATGACAATTTTTGTGAAACATTTTATTGTTGCATTTGCTAAAAATTTTTGTGACGGAGTTTTACGTGATAACCTCCATGACAATCATTTATTGTCATGTATCAACTTATGTGACAACTTCTTCCTATTTTGTGACAACTTATGTTATCACAAATAGCTTAATTTCTTGTAGTGGGCATTTAAAGGAAAGGGGAGCTCTAAGATATTCAATTGGAAACTTATCTACACTAAAACCATTTTGTGAAGCAAAGTGAGAAAGCCTGCTATTGTCTACATGAACTCCCAAAAGCGAACTCTTGTGGAAGTTTATGCTAAGTTCCGATATCAATTTGAAGCATCTCAGAATCCGTATAAATGTCGAGACCATTGAATCATCAGCTGGAAGGAAATAAATTATGTCGTCTGTGAACTGTAAGAGTGAAATATCGGGTAAGGAATCGTCCAATCTGAAGCCCAAGAGAAGACCCTCACGAATGCTAGCGTCAATAATCTTCTTTAATACTTCCACTGCCAAGATAAAAACGAAGGGTGATAAAGGATCTCCTTGCTTCACTCCCTTATGTAATCTAATTGGATCGCTCGGTGATCCATTGATGAGGATTGAAGTAGAGGAACCTTTTCTATAGTTTACCAGCCAGGAAATCCACCTCTTATCGAAACCCATAGCCAACATGATCGCGTCCAAATATACCCATGAGACACTGTCAAATGCCTTTTGGAAATCAAGTTTAAAGACCAGGCAAGATCTCCCCTGCCTATGGACCGCACTAATTACCTCATAGCAACAAAGGAGCACTCATGAATACTTCTCCCTTTGATAAATGCAAATTGATTGTTAGAGATCAAGGTAGGTAAAATATGTTGTAAGTGTTTAGAAAGCAATTTAGCTACAATTTTGTAAACTCCATGAATTAATGCGATTGGCCAGAAATTATGTAAGCTTGACGTTCCAGGTACTTGTTTGCCACTTTTCTACTGATAAGTTTAATAACTTGTTCGCACGATTTTGGCTTTAAAGTACAGGTGTTGTCAATACCACTTATCAAATAAAAAAATGATGATAACTGCAAGTATACAGTTGCGATATAGTTTTAAAAGATATCGAACCCACAGGGAAGGAACTAGTTCTAAAGACCAACTAGAGTATAGAACAAAGAAAAAAAATAAAATAGATAATTTTATTTTTGATGGGTTGGTTGGGATATAATGGTAAATAAATAGATAAATGAATAAATAGATTAGAGTAGAAGAAATCGGTGTAGATTATCCCTATGAACAAGTATAGCAAAATGCAAAATCATCAAAGATATTACGTACATTAGACTACTTTAATATATTCGATTCTAGACACTCAGATATTCAATTATTCACCGCAAGGTAACACATGAAATGACTTTTTTACGTCTAGCGCAAACGAATTAAGATGATTATATAAACCTGGATAACAATAATACTATACTTCGTACGGGTCGCTCTTGCATAGTCATATTTAGCAAGTTACCATTTCAAAAATGTTGGCTCACTAAACAGCGTTATAATTTCAGATCCAGTGATTATACACAATCTTGTTAACCCCGAAATCACTCTTAAAGTTAACTCAAAAGCACATAACTTGATTAATATAAAAGGCTCAATAGGAAATACATAACATGACACATAGACATATCATAAACTTTGAAATAGAAAGTATAAGTAGAAAAAAAAGCAAAGTTGTAAGGTATGTAAGTGAAAGCTAAAGTTGATCAAACCGTATCCACTCTTTAATGGGAGTAGTCAATTCTCGCAATTCCTGCATTTGCTTTGAATTCGGTCTCAGCCCGTACAGAACCTCCGTTAGGATGCTATTCTTTGTGAATATTGAATAAACGAATATTGAAGAAAGAAAACTTTTATTGATAAGTGATTTGCAATTACACTTATACAACAATCACTTGAATATGTAGAGAAATCTAGTGGTCGAAAAAAGGTTCGAATCACTTATACATTTTCTCGCTAACTTAGAACGAAGTGAAATTTACACGATTTTCTCTCTAAAACTAAGTATGCACGTATCACATACCACACCTATAATCCCATACACCATGCCCCACAAAATTGGTGGGTTTTGAACCCTATTTATAGAGTATGAAGGGTTGCATCTATCCAAACGAAGAGTCATGTCCATTGGCAAAGAGTCGTGTCACTTCATTTTGATTGGATGCAAAGATTCATCCTCATCCACAATGGAAAGGCACCTTTTCATGATTGGTTGACTTCCAAAAGGTGTCTTTTCGGTTGGTAGTTGATGGCGGTTGATCGTTGTTATCTGGCGGTTGGTAGTTGATAAGAGATAATCATTAACCATCACAAGTGGCGACCACGAATCTTATATCGTGATCGTGAACATTGATTGGCAGTTTTCTGTTTATGAAGAGTGATAAGTCGAGATCGTGAATAGATGTCGCGATCGTGAAATGCTGTTTCTTCATGATTCTTCTTTGCAACTTTGCCGATCTTTGACAACTTCGATCCTAAACCAAATCTTTGTGTTCCACATAAATTTTAGCACCTTTTTTTCACTCTTTTTCCATAGAATTCCACTTTTGATCATTTTACTCCCAAGATTTTCCTAGTTTCTGCATTTACATAAAAAACAACTACATACCACGTGAAATCTTTTATATGAAGTATAAAATGACTTAAACCATAGTGTTTTATGATTGAAAATATCATGATTATAAGTGTAAATAAACACTTATCAGTACTTTTAGAATAAGAACGATGAACGAAGACTTGTATGCATTCGACAAATGACAAGATGAATGGAAATTATGCAAGATACCCATGATTTCATCCTTAATTTCTTTCCAAAATTTTCTGTAGAAGTAAAAGTTGTAGCCATCTGGTCCAGGTGCCTTATTCTCCTCACAAGAACAAATTGCTAACCAAACCTCATTCGCTAAAAATGGTGCTGTCAAGTCAAAGTTGGAAGCAATCGGAACCTTAACAAACTGGAGCTTCCTTAATGAGAAAGGAATCATCCGAAGGGATGTAAAAAGATTGGAATAAAATGATCTTATGGTTTCCGTAATAATTGGTATGTCATATTTAAGATGGACATTAATCTCCAACTGGGATATCCTGTTGTTTTTGAAACGAACCGAGGTAACGCGATGAAAGAAAGAGGTGTTTTGGTCACCTAAAAGTTTCCATTTCACCCGAGATTACTAATGTCTGATGCTTTCGAGGCTCCGTCACTGCAGTAGTAAAGCTGTCTGCCATCCATGTAAATCAGCTAATTCGGAAGTAGATAATGGTCGTGAGTTCTCATTTGATGTAAGGTTGAGGACCTTAGATTCAAGGTCCTTAATTTTATCCTCCAAATTATCGAAGTTTGCTGCATGCCATAAACGAACACAAGATCTCAATCTATCCAATTTGAAAGTAAGGTCACTGTTTGCATAAGATGACCGAATGGTTCGCCATTCTAATTGTATAAAATCCATGAAATCCGAATTATCCCATCAGCAATTTAACCATCGGAAAGGCTTTCGGCCTGTGGTGGATGAGAAATGTGATCGAAAAAGGATCGACAAGTGGTCTGACAAAGCAGAATCCAAAGTTGAGATTGATAAGTTAGGCCACAAGTTTGAATTTCCGCTAGAGATAAGAACCCTGTCAATTCAAGAATATGATTGAGAATTGGCCCAAGTGTAGTCATGACCATGTAGTGGAAGGTCATGAAGTTTACATTCATTCACAAAGTCACGAAAACTATCAATTGATTGAACCCAACGGCCTCTTAAACATTCCGAGGCATACAAAACTTCATTGAAGTCACCGCAAACCACTACATTTGAATACGAACTGATGAGAGGCACCAGGTCGAGCCAGAGTTAATTCCTCTCTGAAGCTATGGTCGGACCATAGACAACTACGATGTGAATATCCATAATTGAAGTAACCAAGTGGAAAATGGACCATCTCATCGCCGATGAGACTATACAAACTTTCGCCAAAACCGAATTCCAAGAAGTAACAATACCACCAGAGAGACCTTGAGTAAGTGAACAGTAAAAAGAAAAATCATTAGACATTCCTTACGGTCGCATCACTGATGGCCTCAATTTTTGTTTCCAATAAAACCCAGAAGTAAATGTTGTATTTACGAACACAAGATTGAATAAATGACTGTTTGGCCTTATTTTGTGTTCGATGATGAAGCTATAATTTATTTTTTCCTTGCTAGTTTTTCACTTTATACAGGATTTTGAAATTATCCTAAGGAAGCTTGTTTTGTTTCTGTGAGCCTTAACCCTTTTTTAGGCAATTTCAGCATAAAAAGCCCAAGGCAAAGAAGCAATAACTACATCGACAATGTCGTTAACAACATTGCAATGTCATTAATGACATTGGCAATGTCGTTAATGACATCGCAATGTCGTTAACGACATCTCATTGGCAGCAGAACCAGAATTGCACTTTGCGGATTTTTTTAGCCAAAAAATCAAAATTTTCCAACTTGCTCAGATTTTATCTTTGAAATACAGCTGCCACACCCGACCTAAGACTTTTGAATCCCAACATTTGCATAGAGATTGAGAAATAAGTTGAAAAAATGGGAGAAAGAAAAATCCAACTTTGACTTCTTTTTTGGATTGAAAGGAGCTCTCTCTTTAAAGGAGTTGAGTTCCAGACACAAAAGGGAGGAGAGGACATCTGAGCAGACACATTTTTAGCAAAAGAAGAGGAAATGGAGCTTAAGAGAGAAAAGTTTCCTTTAAAGTTGTTTTTTTTGTTCTTAAGTGTTTTAAATGCATTTTAAGTGTTTTCATAACGAAGTAATCATCTTTTGATCCCTTGGAATTTATGTTTCTGGAACTTGAGTGTGTAAGTTCATGGATAGGGCATGAACTTGGGATATCTCAGGTTATTTAGGCAAGTTCGAGGTTTAGTTCACTTGTTTCAGAAAGTGAGGTATATTGAGAATTTAAGCAACGCTTGAGGTTTAGACTTGAATGGAGAGTCTACAACATCTTTATCACTCACTTGAAGGTTACTACACCTTCTGAAACATCTACTTTGGCAAGGAATAGATCCCTTCCAAAGATTTTCGGTAAATCACCAAATCCAACCAAAAAGAAACAAAGAGAGCTTCCCGGAGGACTTCATGGACCTTAAAGAAAGTGGATTCATGACTACGGGGTAAGCCTCTGAGTTCCTAGAGTTTGTTCTTACATTTATATGCTTTTCTTTTTTAAGTTTCATTTTCTTTTCGGTTATTTCCGTTTTTGCACACCAATCTGTTTTCCGGAAATTGTAGTATGATTTCAAATCTCTTTGAGTATTTTGTTTATATAAACATATTCTACACACCTTGAGCTTTCCGGAATGATAAAGATCATCCAAATCAGTTAAGTATAACAAAAGTTATGATCGTTTGAAGTTTCATATTTTCATTTTGCTGTTTCTGCTGTTTTTGTGTGTTTTCTGCAGGTCTGGAACCTCGATGTTGTTAACAACATGACCTAATGTCGTTAACGACATTACCTTTGGCAGAATTCAGTTTCGCTTCGTTTTGCTCCGTTTCGAATCGTTTAAGCCTAGAATGACCCGCTGAGACCATTCTGAGTTTGGAAATGCATCATTGGGGGTAACAAACCTCTAAATTATAATTATTTAGGAGTTATATATGATTTATTAATGTACTAATATGTTGATTAATGTTTGGAGTAGCAACGGAAGCGCTTCAAGCCATTCATATCGATATCGGCCTTCACAAGAAGTCAGTAACGATATGGATGACATCGTTATCGTTGTTGACCCAAACAATGGTTATGTCATGCATGTTTAGCCTAGATTTATATTTCTAAATGTTGTTCTAGGTCACCCACATGAAGGGAACTCAAGTTCCCCGATAACCGACTCAACATTATAACATGCGGCATTTTCACAAAAAAAATGACTAATATAGTTGAAAATAAAAATGAACAATTTTCACGAAATAAGAACTTCGAAATCTCCATTGTTTTTACCTCGACCACACAGGTCTTGCAAAAACCAAAACGAACATACTTGCAAATACTTGTGATGTGCCGTACTTGTGCTAACCTTTGTAGATGCAGTTAGTCTAGGATAGATGTATGTTAGGATTTAATTTTTTTCGGGTATCACTTTTCATACTTTTATAATTAATATAGAGGAAGATTGTACTTGTGGCCTCGTATTAAATTTTTCTTAGTAATTGGGGACTAATTTTGATTTTGAATAATATAATTCAAATAGGGTTTATTTCAAGATTTATTTATTAAATTGTTTCCTGTATGACTTGAATTGTTTTATTATGGTTTTGAAACCCAGATAAGATTGATCAGAATCGGTGACTGGTCAGGTCCGGTTTCAGCCAATTCTTGACAATTCTTGATAAATTATGATTTTGTCAAGAACCGTCGTTGACTGATTGAACCGACTGGTTCACCTTGTCATTGGTTCAACCAACTCAACCACATCAACATTATACTTTTATGTTGTAGTCAAGTATCGATCTCACAAACCCTAACATGCATATCATATGCATTACCATTGAGGTACCACAATCAATTGGCCTAGGATTATCACTTTATCCATTTATAATATTTTTTTATTTAAATGTAGTTAATATTTTATTTTTTAAAAAATAATATATAAGTGTATTTAGTTTTTTATTTAATGTATTATGTAATCAGATTAACTCTATTATAGTTTAAAAATATTTTTTAAATACAAAATAATTTTTTATATAAGTAAATAATATTTAATATTATTTTAAAATCAAATTAACATTAAATTTAATGTTTAAAAAATTTATGTATATAAATTTTAACTTAGTATATTGTGTTTAAAGTGTCTAATTTATTTTTAAAACATGATAAATTTGTTAATCTTTTTATCTAATTTATAAAATATAGTTTACCTTGAACTAAATTCATTTTTTTAATCAAAAGTGGTGACTCATTCTTTTGAGGATTATGTTTATTATTATGTTGTATTTTATTCTATTTCAAGATCAATTATAATTTATGAAGTAATAATATAATAAATATTTATTATTGATGCATTATATAATATCAAATTATTAAAATATCAATATTTTTAATATGTTTTAAGAGAATCATGTTCAATCATTAAGTTAATCCGGTTGAACCTTAAATCCATGATCCTTTCCCTTCACCTATTCAATGCCGATCGGAAAACCTTGGTTTTTATTATTTGTTTTTAGGATTTCAAATTGAGTTAAACATGTAATTTGCTTTGATCAAGAAAAGAAATATTTCTTTCTCGGGTTTAGTTGTGTGAATTGACTCCGGATTTTCTTTTCTGGTATAATTTTTTTGTGCTCTAGATTTATTTGGTAATAAGGATTACTGTGTTTGAAACATATAAAAGATTAGATTCTTTTTGTTAATTAAGGATACTTTTAATAGTCCTCTGGTCATAATTTGGACATATTTGTGTGAAATGCAGAGTTGTACATTGCTTACATTCTTTGATGTTTAGGTGTTGTGCTAATACAATATCTGTTTGCAGTAATGTTTAATTGTTGTATTCTATAGCTAACACTATAAACTGGTTTATCAAATTTTTTCAGTGGTAACGAGGAAGGCGTAGTGTCATTCTTAGCAGCTAAAAGTTCCAATGACTGAGCTTATGTATGTCTACCCTAGGGAAATTATATTAAGGACCAAATCCAAGAACCTTTTCTAATCAATTATTGTGGAATTGATTAGAATAATTGATCTCCCACAAAGAAAAGTTGCAGGCTCTTGTCGAGAATGACTTTAATTACTCCACAATCAATGCCGGTCAATTCAAATGATACCTTGCTACGAATCAGGTGAGCTATTAAATATGCCTCAACACACCTTTTCTAATCAGTTATTCTCTAGGAATCTGTACATAAACCTTAGATTAGCATAATAGTTCATACTGCTCCTAAAAGCCTTTGCTAGCTTTCAATTTGCTTTGTACATTTTGGTTTTTTGTTCAATTGTTTTAGTGGTGATCTTCTTAAATAAATGAAATTCAGACAAATTTTCAGTTTGGTTTGAAGCTTTCATTTTATATTTTGTGATTCTTCCATTTCTATATGGTTGGGAAAAATATTGAAATGGAAGAGGGGGATGGAGCCATAGTTGTTTAAAGGCGTAAGGCGCACACCTGAGGTGCACTAGGCGCAAAAAATTTGTGAAAAGTATTTGCTTGAGAAGTGAATTTAAATGCAATAACATACAAAAAAAAAAAAAAAAATAAAGAGAATTGTTAGAGGTACATGTATATGTAAAATTTAGAAATATATAGCTTGAATTAATCTTGCCTTATATGAAATTGAATTAGGAATATCTAGACTTCATTTTTTAATTAAAACTCTTTAAAATAGATGGAAAACATATTGAAGTTAAATAACTTACAAAGAAAATGTAAAATTTACATATTGTAGCCTAGAGTTATTTTAGTCTTAATACTAACTGAATTAGGAAAATCTGGCATTGAATTGATATTGTAACTCCTAAAATAGATGTGAAAAAACATATATACGTAAATTTAAACCCTTGAAAACGAAAAATGTACCTGAGGTGCTCTAAGGCACACCCTTGAGGCGCACAAAGGCACGCCCGAGGCACGCCTCAGGGACACCACCTCACCTGTCAAATGGCGAGAGGTCAAGGGATGCGCCTTTCATGAGGCGCGCCTTTAACAAGTATGGTTGGAGCAAAGAAACAATGGCTTGTATGTTGGTAGCCAAAATATAACGACATTTGCCCAAGTTAGAAAAGAAATTATTACTTCACTTTTGTTTGCAGGTACTGAAAACATCACATTGTATAATTGAGTTTACATAGAACTTATAGTATAGCATGTGATTGGGTTTGCTCTTTTCTTAATAATTTTGTCTTGAATGAATTATTTCAATTCTTCCTTAGCAGGGTTTACTAACTTGTAAGTTGTAATGCTTTTCTTTTAATGTTTAGTATATGATCAGTGTTGGGGAATATGGCCTTGTTCTCTTCAACTTTTGAAAGCTGAACTGAATTAAACTTAACTGAATTTAATTGAACTTAACTTAACTTATTTCAATGTAAATTTATAACTACACATAGTTGAATTTAACTGAACTGAACTGAATTTAACTGAACCGAACTTAATTGAATTGTAGTCAAAGAGAACATAACCTATGCGTGGTAATTGCCATACTACCAGATTAACGGGAATGCAAAAAATAACTGTAAATAACACAATATTTAATAACGGAATTCGACCAATTTTGCCTACTATTTTGAAGCTGTTGCAGGTTTTATTTATGGAGAAAAGTTACACTGTGCTTACAAAACACTCACCTAACATCCAATTATTTCTGAGAATTTTTAAGGAAATTCTCTAAAAGAAAATCTATTAATAGATGTTATCAAAAGCGCAACTTAATTTTTGCTAAACCCACTTTCTTTTGACCTTTGTCTCTACTAACTTTGTTTGTTCACTTTGCTCTCAAAAAACTCTCTAATTTTCTGATGATCTTTCCATTACAAGCTTGAGCTATTTATAATGAAAAGCTCTGAACATATGACAAGTTAGGGAACGGTGTATTTAATGAAAATCTTTTAGAGATGTGGCTAAGAACATGTTCATTATTGGGGGAAGATTATTTTTGCTTTCATCTAACCATTTGCCATTCCTCATCTCATTCACCTGTTGCCATGGGACATCCTATGGAGTCCGATGTATCTTCCACAACTACTGTATTATTTGTGTCCTCACTATGAGTTTTACGATGAACCTGAGGCTGCAGTGCTTCTCGTAAAACAACCTACATAAATGTCAACTCTAGATGTATTCAAATATCTCACATGACATTTTCATTTAACAAAAAAAATCAGTAGATATGCTTAATAAATATGCTAAAGTGCTTTAATTCCGTTCATGGCTCTTGTCCTCCCTTGTGCTATATGAAGCAATTAATACTATAGTATTTGAGTAATTGTTTCTAGTTTGCATCCGTCGTAACAAAGAGTTCAATCACTCTCATGTTTTAGGCACCTAAACACCTTTGATGATCCGTCAACCAGTAAAAAATGGATGAATGCCATGAAACCCATTTCGGAGGAAGTAGAAATTGTGATGGCATTAGATGCCTAAAGAAGGGTATTTAAGGAAGCTCCCACAGGCAGGCGAGTTGCATTGCCGCCAAGGCCCATGGCTCAGCAAGGGCCGGGACAGCTGGCCGTTAGGTAGCATGGAAACGGGAATGGAAACGTTTCCGTTTTGTGGAAACGCGCACTGGAAACGTCAAATATAATGTGAATACCGGTTTCCGAGATGGAAACGTAAACGGGAAACTTTAGTGTTTCGGAAACCGCTACTAATTGCAGGGGAGCATGAATCTTCTAGAAGGGTCAGGTAGATGGTGTGAGCAATACTTCTAGAAATGAAGATGGAAGTAGGAAATTTGTGATGGTTCTTGCAGCTACTAATTTCCCTTGGGATCAATGAAGCATTGGGGTTTGTCATTAATTTTTTTTTATTTTTGAAATATTCGTCTATGTCTAGAAATGATTACAGTTTGCGGTTTTAAATTTTTAAGCTCAATTAATTTGATGTAAAATGTAATGCAGGAGATGGCTGAAAAAATGTATTTATATCCCACTTCCAAATTTCGAGAGTTGCAAGGAGCTTATTAGAATCAACTTGAAAACTGTTGAGGTAAGTGGTTATGTATTCAATTGTCTGATTTTGACAACTGTCTTGTACTGTATGCTTAGGTGGCTCCTGATGTGGATATTGATGACGTGGCTTGAAGGACAGAGGGCTACAGTTGAGAAAATCTCACAGATGCTTCTCTAAATGGCATGGGGCACAAAATAACTTGAAATGGAAAAACACAAGACGAGATAAAAAAAAACATGACCAAAGACGATATTTTTAAGTATCCTGTTGCAATGTGCGACTTTGAAGAAGCTTTTGCACAAGGTACAAATGAAGTGTTCCCTAGGCTGATATCGAGAAGTATGTTCTGAATTCGGATCTGCACACAAAATAAAATAAGAAAATAAGAAAATGTTTTAAAGCGGATTCCTGAAATTTAAGTTGATTTTCTTCTTTTGATATAATTGACCGGTTTTGTCTGTATTTCTATATGTTATTCGATCGCTAAGGTTTTCAGTATTTAAGATGGGCAATCTTTGTATCTTTGAATTTCTCTTTAATATGATTTAATTCGGTTTTTAACTAGATTTATTTCTTAGAAGAAAAATGTGATCTATATAAAATACAATCTCTCTTTTAAGCATTTTCTAGATTATATTTTTTGTTAAGACAGCTATATCATTAATAACTAGAATTTAGAATTCGAGATTTCATGGTCACAACTTAAATTATTAATTGAACATTAACTCATAATGAGTTACCAAGTCATTGGTCAAATTGGGTTGACTGAATTCGAGTTTTTTTTAAAATTTGAACCGATCAGACCAGACCGGATTTACAAACACTAGTTGTCATGATATTACAGGATCCATTTCTTGATGAATACATGAATACGTAATCTTACTATAAATTCAAATTTTTTTCAGTTTGAATGTCAACAAAAATCAAGACCTCATTCTAGAAAGCCTCAATAATTCAAAAGCAGCAGCCTGCTCATGTTGACGATAATCTCAAGAAAATCAGGCCTCATTACCAAACATAGTTCTCCTCGCTTACCTAGTCTAAATTCCGCATCAATTGTCCCTTCCCCTCCATTAAAACAGTTTTCTCATAAATGCTCCGTTAACTGTCATTACCTAACTTAATTTCAAGTCCAATTATCATAACCATGGAGAAACACAGTTTAATCTGTGTTCTGCTCTGTCTTTTCACATGCTATCCAACAGCCACTTCACAAGGTAACTTCTCAATCAAACAGAGCG
>CATIWQ010454638.1:0-12820 GCA_949673415.1 Euphorbia schlechtendalii | reverse complement strand
AAGGTGAAAAATAGAGAATGAGAGGTGCGAAGAGGAAGGGGGCTTAACAACTTGAGAAAAAAAGATGAAGGAGGTGGATTGGTGCCGGAGAAAAATAGATGACAAAGTTGGAGATGGAATCGCTACTAAGATCGCAGATGTGGAAGATAGGATTTGGGGATTTTAAGCGATAGATCTGTGTTCTACTTTTTTTCTTTTTAGGGTTGAAGCGTTCAACTAGTTTAATTATTTTAGTGGGGGCTTCTTTTCACTAGGTATTCCGGACGGTTGTTACAAAACAACCGTCCGGAATGCTCAATTTATTATTGCGGACGATTGTTATGTAACAACCGTCCGCAATACGTTGAGTATTCCGGACGGTTGTTACGTAACAACTGTCCGCAATAACCCCAACGTCAATTCCGTTCACACTTTCACCAACGGTTTCTTCTACAAGCCTCGCAAATAGTGCGACCCTATAAACCCTTTTTGCACTAGTGAATAGTGGTATAATATCAATTTTTTACTACCTTTTCATGAAGACCTTATACATTGTATAAGAGTGATATAATGTATTTATATAGTCTTTTTTCTCCTTTATGTTCACAACAGTTTTTCCTATAAAAATCATGGCAAAAGGCCTTAAACCTAGTATGAAAGCTCTTATACATGGTATAATAGTGGTATAATGTATGTATATAGTATTCGCCCTTCATGTTTACAATAGAATTTACTTTTTTAGTAAAAAAAATGACATGTAGGCTTTATGCGTTGTATAAGAGTGGTATCACATGTTCGATGAAATGTTTGACTTGAAACAAAGGCATTATATCTTGTATAAGAGTCTTATAAGGTCTTTTTTTCAAGTCAAACATTTCATCAAACATGTTGTGGGCATATACAAACAGTTTGATGTAGTGATTGACTTGAAACAAAAGCATTATACCTTGTATAAGAGTGGCTTAAGACATTTGTTTCAAGTCAAACATTTTATCAAACATATTGCGGGTGTATACAAATAGCATGAAAATCTCTACAATAATCATCTCATCTGTAACTCCATGATAAGATTTTACATGTTTTGTCACAAATTATTCAACATCCTAATCGAATATCAATAAAAGAATCAAGAATCACAAGACAAAATAAAATACAATTTAAAAAATATGAGAAAAGGTGAAGAAATGGTAAAGGAATTCAAGAGTACTAGAAGAACAAATATCAAATATCCATTAAAGTAAAAAATGTACAAAATAAACTTGTTGCAATAACTAGATTAATGAAAATCTAACCAGCCAAAGTCTAAGAAGTATTCCAAAAGAATAGTTCCGGCAATAATGACTATGAAAGTACCGGCCGCGAATTTGTTACGGAGAAGGATTTGGTGAAAGGATAGCCGGTGAAGGAGTAGAGGTGGTTGGAGATGTCGTCAGAGTCGGAACAAAATAACTCAAAGTTAGTTTAGGATTTCTTTTTAAATTTCGATAACTGCACGAGCTAAAATATACAAGCCTTTATCCTACAGAAACAAGAAAAAAGCCCTATTGGTAAATTTGAGATGGGCTTTTGAATGATTCAAAATGGGCCAATACTGTTTTGCGTCTAGCCTTGAGACACCTAGCCCTTGAGATGGGCAACAAAATCAATCAACAATTTCTACAGTTGTTGCAAGTAAATAAGTTTGTTGAGGCAACATTTTTCGTATATATGTTTGAATTTATAATGTCTACACAAATAAATGAGTTTATTGTCAGCTATATGTATTAGAAAATGCAGAATTATAGACCTATTTTAAATATTAAACCAAAAAAGTTTTCTTAATGCTTTTATTGTAAAAAAATAATATTTATTTGTAATAAATTTGTGTTAACTCTTTAATTTAAAATTTTCAAGTGAATATTAAAGAACATAATTTTAGAAGAAAAATTTATGCTTGTCGGCACTGAGAAGGAAAGAAAGGGAGATGGAAAACTTTGAGAGTAAAGAGTAAAAATGAGGGAACTATGAACTAACCGAAATGTGTTTTTTCTTTATCTAATTTGACGTTCGTTTTAGACATTCTTTTAAAATTTGTATATGGGGCCAAAATCAACAGTCGAGTGGGCTCATATTCACATTGCAAAAATGTATAGGACATCTAAAATTAACACTTCCTAAAGTTAGATTTTATTACTTTTACAACAACGAGGACTTCATATTCACTTTATCATTTTAGTAGATTTTTTTTTTTTACCATTTTTTCCTTGTAATCACTTTCTTTCTTCTATTTAATTTGAATTTTGCAACTTCAAACCCCATTATCTCATAAACCGTTAACTTTTTTAATCAACGTTTTGAAATATTTTGTTCGTCTTAATTTAATCTTTAAAATGACACATACTTTAAATTTTTCGTAAAAATAAAAAATTTATTGCAATATTGTACATAGTATAATACCTGTATAATAAAAATAATAATTTTTCATGAAGGCGTTATAAAATGTATAAGGGTGATATAATGTATTCTAAAAAAGACTATATAATACATTATACCACTCTTATATCATATATAACGCCTTCATGAAAAACTAGTAAAAACGGGATTATACAACTATTATACTATGTTTAAGGATACGATAAATTATTTTTTTACTAGAAAGTGAGTTTTGTTGTAAACATAACCACTATCAGTGTTTTAAAAAGCGCTATGAGCTAGTCGGCCGGTCGAAGATGAATCGGGGCCTAGGCAGACTTAGGCGCTAGTCGACATGGTTTAGGCGCTAGGCGTAGCTAGGCGGCGACCCTCAAAATAGAACCTAGGAGGGGACTTTTAAAACAATGACCACTATTATACCATATATAAGAGCTTTCATGTTAGGTTTAAGGTCTTCATGCTATGATTTTATGGGAAAATCAGCATTGTTATGAACATAAAGGAGGAAAAAACCTATATAAATTAATTGTACAACTTTTTACAATGTGTAACGCCTTCATGAAAAAATAATAAAAAGGGCATTATACCACAATCATATACTGTATAAAATTGCGAAACATTATTTTATTTTTTGAAAAAATCAAAGCGTCGATTCGAAAAAATCAACGATTTATGAGATATAGACGTTTGAAGTTGCAAAATACAAAGTAAATACGAGAGAGAAGATAGTTATAACAGTTGACAACGTCAACTTGAAAACGATAAAAGGAAAAAATAATTCTCCTTTTCATATAAAAAAAAGAAAAAGATTTTTATTATTAAGTTTTGCAAAATTAAAGATATGTAAAACCTAAACTTTTTTGAGAAAATATGACAAATAAAAAAAATAGCCAAAATTAATGTCAATGTACCGCAACCTTTCTATAATTTTCCCATAACGAGAGACAATAAGTTTCTAGATAATGGAGAATTTAGTTTTAGAATCCACGATCAAATTGATTTCCAAAACTATAGAATGACAAGCTTATTTCCTAATGCTTCTTAGTTTATATTGTATATCTTATTTGTAAGTTGTAACGTATAATTAAATTTGGTTTAGTTTTTGTAGTAATTTACACAAGGCATTGTAGAGAGTCCTTTAAGGTGTGGGATTTTGGTAAAATGATAGTGAAATTTAATAGGAACGAGGGGGTATGGTATTATTATTACCCGGGCTCTTTAAAATTCAAATTTTTGTACGAACTTTTTTCCACAAATGCAGGAATATGAAAACATATATAAATTAAGTGAATTATTACTAATTGTAAAAAGTTTTAACTAATTAGATTTAATTATAATTTTGTCAAACCTTATCAACAATAGCCTTTTTTCTTAATTAATTTGAATTTTTTAATTTAAAACGACAATATATCTCAAACCGTTAATTTTTTCAAAACCATTCTTTAGAATAATTGTTCATTTCATTTTTATTTTTAAAACAAAATTCAACTCGATATACTTTCGACAAAAAAATTAAAAACTAAAATTGATATAATTCATATTATACTAGTTTGCTTTTTGGTATAATGTTCATTATTCCAGATTTCTTTATACTTGATTTTTTCCAGGTGATATAATGCGTATTATACGAGTATGCGATTTAATAGGATGTTCATTATACCAGATTTTTGGTATAAAGAAAATATGGTATAATGAACATTATACCAAAATGCAAACTCGTATTATACTAATTTTTATCGAAAGTATATAAAGTTATATCTTGTTTTAAAGATAAAATAGAAACGAACAAAATATTTTAAAGAATCGTTTTGAAAAAATTAATTAATTGAGAGATATGGTCATTTTAAGTTAAGAAATTCAAATTAATTAAGAGAGAGAATATAATTATTAATAGAATTGGAATTCACATATAATTTCAAATAAGAAATATTATAAGACAAAATTACTAATATGTGCTATTTAAGATAATGTTAAAGTTAAATCTAATTAGTTAGTATTCCTTACAATTCTCTTTTTGGTATTAAGGTATGGGCTGGATTTGGAGCTATAGGCTACTTTGGCGTGACACTTGTTGAATGGTTCGAACCAGGTGGAGTGGAATCAAAAGCATCTCGTGGTGCTAAGGGTGGGCGTTGGATTAGCATCGGTTCTTCCAATCACAGACAAATTGCTTAAAAATTCCGGAATATGCTTCTGCGGTCACTGAAAATATGATGAAAAAAGTTGAGTAGAATTATGCCATGTAAAGAAGTTCTTGGATTGCCCCACTGATCAACTATAACGGTAGCATATAGCACGGATGCAACAACTACATTTTGATATTGTTGTTAATAACCAAATGAAATTAAATGGTTGTTTTTCGTTCGACTCGTGATCTGATTGTTTTGATCCCTATGTGGTGAAAGTAATATTAAAAATAAGGTTGATGAAGTTGCCGACGTCAAAGGTGATGCACAAATTTAAGAAATTGGGAATATAGGACCATTATGCTTTAAGCTTACTTAACTTTGTATCGGACTACATGAATATTGATAGTTCTTTATCCTCATGGGAAACCGCGAAAGTTGAATTAGGGGATGTTTCTCAAAATTTTTTCTTTTTAACTTCTAACTTAAAAATGTTTTTTAAGGAGATTTTAACTTATAAGTCAGACAATAAAGTGTTTCTGATAATTTTTTTTTAACTTAAAAGTTAAAAATAAGACAGAAATTAAAATTAAAAGTAAGTCAGACTTATTTCTTAAAAAATCACTTATAAGACATAAATGATTTTTTGATAAGTTTTGAGAAACATCTCTTTAATTTTGTTATTATTATTTAATTGAACTAAACATTAAATATTTTGGATAAATTTAAGAAATGTGTCTTATGATTTCGTTGTTTTGAAAAATAATCGTTATGAAATTTTTTTCAAAAATGGAGTCTTGATTCAAAAGTCAGCAAAAGACAGATTTTTCCAGAGCTACATGGCAAAAAGGTTTGGGAAAAAAAAACTATTATCTGCTTAACATTGAGAAACAATACGTGGCATTTATCCCCACCATAACCAAGGTCAAACACTCAGTAAACAATTACTTCAAAAATCAAAAGAAAACAAAAAATTAGAATTAATTACATTGCTTAAAAAAATCACAAACCAAACGACATTAACGCTTCAAACCTTCTCCACCACCGCACCGGCGCCATCACGGTCAACGTCTCCACTACCTACAATGGACGACTCCTCCTCTTCTCCTTTTTCTGTCGCCGTCTTCATTACACTAACCTTGCCTCAACAATTCATCACCGGCTAACTCCATCCTCGTCGTTTACTTTAATCTGCCTGCAATTTGGACTCTCTGTCGCCTTTGTTCGACTTGCTAGAGGGATTCCATTTGTATTCACTGTATGCACTCTATCTAGGGAAGAGTTAAGCATTTTTGGGTTCTCTTGAGGGTTTAAATTGGGATCAAATTGAGTGTTTATTCCCCATTTTCTAATTTCAAATTGTGTATTCTCTTTTCTAAATTTTAAAAGAAAAAGTGATTTGTTTTTGTTGTGTATCCATAGCTGGCGATTAAAAAGAAACAAAGATACGAACATTCTGAGATTGGAGGGATAATGTGAATGATCTAAGGTTTTTAATTTACGGAAAACTAACGGTATAAGAAATGATTAATAGATATTTGAAAAGGGATATAGAGAATTGAAGCAGTATTTAGAAACCCTTCTTATCCGGTTACATGGGAATTGTGTTCGGAAACATATTTGAGACAACGGAATTACCGGTTATAGTTTCCTCGAATTCGGAATAGGATCTTGTCAAGAACCATTGATAGAGTTTCAAAGTGATTTATTTACATCAAATAAATACTTACTTGATAGTCTCTTGCAGAGACAACTACAGAAAAGTTGAAGCCACTATTTTAAAAATTCCCGCATAGGCACTATTTTGAAGATCGTCGCCTGATACGCATAGCGCCTAAACCCCATCGATTAACGTGTAAATCTCGCCTAGACCCCAATTAATCCGCGCCTAAGCTTTTGGAGGCTTCGACCGCCTGACTAGGGATTAGCGCTTTTTAAAACACTGGTTGAAGCTCTTCAATCTTACGTGCATAAACTCTTCTCGAACTAGGACCAGTTCTAGCCGAATGAACGATAAACAAAGAGAGCAAAGCACCTAAAACCCAAATCTCCATGATGAACATGCTATTTACTTAGTTGGTCATGTTTCTCATGCAGCTACCGACTTGTTTGGCACAATTAGAATTAGGTTAGGTTTTGTTTTTATTTTGTATTTATAATCTAATTAATCAGAGATGGATTTAATTTAATTATAAATTTTTTCAAAAAAAACTTAATTTAACAATTGAACCATCAAAGTTTAATTTCTTAAAAAATTTCTAAATTACATTATTTATAATTCACAATTTAGTCAAATTACAAAAATTAAAACAATGCAACTTAATCAAATTAAAAGTAAAGTTGACTTTGAATAACTTAGCACGTGACTAACTTGATGATAGACCCTAACCCTAGCCACCACCCCAACCCTAGCCGCCGCCACAACCTCAATCCCACATAGCCAAATCCTTGCCGGCGGGCAACAAACCCCCCTTCCTCAGCCCTACCGCACCATCCCCTTGCCAACCTAAAACTGAACCAGCCGTCCTCATCCATTTTCGCAACAATCAGCTCGAAATCAGCCCATAGCCACTAATGTATCTCAGATATACTTCGAGAACTTCTGGGAATCCCATGATAATAATGCAATGAGAATCATCTTCTTGAAGTTTGGGTGTGATTGGTTGGGTGTATGTTGCGTCGAAAAGGAATGCCAGGAATTAATGCCTTGGTTTTCTATCTTTGGAGGGGTTAATCCCGATTCATGAAGCACTTTATCGAATAAATGCTATTGGGATTGTTAGATTAGGCTTCGTGCCTATAAAGCAAGATATGGGAAGTGGGAACGTATACCTAGCAATGAACGTGAGCTGCCTAAGATGAAAAGCCATGCAAATTCGACTGTTTCTGGTGCAAGTGGGAGCAAGTTGTTTGTTGAATTGCCAAGAGATTCGTGTTCTTATGCCCAGATTGTTACTTCGGATCCTAGGCTGATTGAACCACATCTAAATTAATCCATAGAGAAAGCTCAATGGGTTCATTTCTCTTGCTTTGCTTAGGTGCGAAAAATCAGCCTCATTCCGGATATCTTCTTTATTGTTCGGGATGGAAACTTCGCGGTTAATTTCATTGCACCAGCAAGTGGTGACTTGGTGGTGATCTCGTTTCACTTAGATGACGCCTTAGCTAGGTTCTTGGAAGGAGATTGGAGGTCTCTTCATGACCTATTTACAGAGGTATTCTTGTTCTCTTTAGATTTTATTCCCCAAGAGCAACTATGTAATGTGGATTTCTTTGGATTATCGCCTACCATTATCACGGAGGCCTTGATTAAAGATGTGGCAACCATCATGGGAAAGTTGTTCTCCATCGATTTTAATTTTGAGAAGTCGGATTGGCTTGATGTTATATCTTATATCATGAGTGATCCGTTGGGTGTTGTGGCGAAGAAAATTAATGCCACGATTGGGGGGAATATATTTCAACATTAAAGCTATAATTAGGCAGCTCATAACTTACCGAAATTGCCTGGATTTTGAGTCAAAGAGTACAAGTTCTGAGGATGAATCAGATTCAGGCCGATATGTTGGCTCTCCCCCATCGATTTTCCACCTCAGAGCTGGAAGCCGAGATAGCCCATGATGTCAGATTAGTGCAAGTCTCAGAGGTATTTTGTGATGTCAGTTACTTGCAAGTCTTGGGTTCAAGAGATGGCCCTCTAAACAGTGTAAAGGCACACCCATCTTTGGTTATTGAATCAGGCCGGCTTGAATCGAAATCTATGGCTTTACCGGAATCCCAATTCTCAACCTCTAGCTCGTCGGGATCGGGCATCACAAACATAAATAGGATCTTTATAGAGACTCATAATCAAAACCGAGTGAGGCCCTTCTTACTTGGTCCGTTGGATTTAGATTGGGTCTCTTCAAGGAAAGCTTGAAGGCGTTAGTATTGGAGGTAATTCAAAGCCGTGTAAAGGCTTAATTGGGTCTCTTTACCAAGGTTTATCTTTGTTTGTCATGTTGTTATCTTTTATAAGTTGGAATTATCTTAGGGGATTAGCGAATAGTTTAAAGCAACAATTTATCTTATCATGTACTCGAAAATTTAATTTGCATTTCATGGTATTGATTGAAACCAAGGTTCAGTTAACTAGGAATGTTACTTTTCGAAAGTTATGGGGCCACAACGATTTTGATGCATGTTATGTTAGTTCGCAAGGGTTATCAAGGGCCTAGCAATTTCATGGAATTGTATTTTATTACATGGTTCGTTATATACCTCCTCCCTTTGTTGTATTTGTTATTCACTTTATCTCACCTCTTTTAGATTATTATGTTTTTGCGCTTTATGGCTCTACGGATTGGAATGAAAGTAGGTCAATGTGGTTGAAATTAACGTCTATTATTAGTACTTTAGAAAATGTCATTGTTTGTGGTGATTTCAATGAGGTATTGTATGATAATGAAAGATCGAGTGGGCTGATTTTCCCATCCTTGCCAAGATTTTGAGACTTTATAAATGATAGTGAGCTTAATGACATCCCTTTGGAAGGGAGAGATTACACATGGCATAATGCGAGGCCATTTTCTCGCATAGATTGGATATTGGTAAATTGTAGCATTCTTGATCGCTGGCCGAGATTGTCTATTCGAACTATTGGTTCAACACCTTCAGATTATCTTCCCATCCTTTTTCAAAGTCAGCAGCCTATTCCTTTGGGTCCGAAACCATTTAGATCACTAAATTGTTGGTGGGAAACAAATGATTTTCTCTCGTTTATTCAGAGTAAGTGGACTTTGATTTGTAGAAAGAATAGAGGCTGTGGTTTTTCTTATTGATTGGGACTTTTGGGTAAAGAAATTAGGCCGTGGCATGTGCTGCATTTTGGGAATTTGGATCAAAAAATTTTGGAGCTCGAAACCAAAGTTTTGGCCTTGACTAACAGTGAGGTGGCACGGCCTTTAAGTGAATTGGCTACGACAGCTTTATGTTCGGCAAAATTAGATTTAGCTCAATAGCGGCAACACTTACAAAGTGTTAGACATCATCAATCTCATGTGAAATGGTCTCTTTCAGGTGACAATAACACGAGTTTCTTCCATTGGGCAGCTTCAGCTCGCTTTGGGAGTAATTATTTAACTTGCCTTGATTTAAATGGTTCTCTCACCTTCGATTTGCAAGAAATTGGCTTAGCAATCAACTCATTTTATTCAAACCTTTTTTTAGCCACAATAGTTGTTCCTTTCTCACTTCACAAGTTGGAATTCAATTGGATTTCACAAGATCAAAACCGTGATTTATTAAGGCCATTTTTAAAGAAGTAGATTTGGGATTCGGTTTGCGCTTGTCATGAGAATAAGTCTCCGGGGCTGAATGGATTGAAACACTTTCTTCAATAAGCTTGGCACCTCTTTAAGGAAGACTTTATGCTTCTCTTTAATTGCTTTCACGAGACCTCTTTTCTTCCAGATTTGATAAAGGCGTCGTACACGGTTCTAATTCCTAAAATTCCGGGTAGTTACTCTCTTCAAAATTTTAGACCTATAGCACTAATTCATGGGGTCTATAAAGTGGTTGTGAAGTTATTATCGACGTGTCTAAAGGTGGTTTTACCATCGTTTATTTTTGGGAATCAGTTCGCCTTTGTTAGTGGATGAAATATTCATGAATATTCCTTTGTGGCTTCTGAAATAATCCATACAGTCCACCAATGTTAGCGTGCATGTTTGGTCTTAAAATTAGACTTCCACAAGGCTTTTGATAGTATTTCATGGGTGTTCATCGATGCGGTTTTGACTAAAATGAGTTTTGAGCATAAATGGATTTCTTGGCTTCGAGGTTGTCGTCATAACTTCACCACTTCAATCTTGGTTAATGGCAGCCCCGGTATGCCCATTAATATTCGAAGGGGTATCAAACAAGGAGATCCATTGTCACCATTCATCATTGTGCTAGCGGTGGAAGGTCTTAAGTAACTCTTAAACATGAATATTCGAGAGGGTTTGCTTATGGGTTTTAAAATTGAAGAAAATTTACTGGATATTTCTTTGTTGCAATTTGTGGATGACACAATTTGTTTTTTTACAGTGGATGTGTCCTTAATTCAGCCATTTATTCGAATTCTTTGTTGTTTTGAATAAATTTCAGGCTTACAAATCAACTTCCATAAGAGTTCTTTGATTGGTATAAACGTAGATGACTGCACCATTGGCACTTGCGCTTCAAAGCTTGGTTGTAAAATTGAGAAATTCCTTGTGACTTACCTTAGGACTCCTTTGAGCTATAAGCGTCTTAGTTGCGGCAATTAGGACACATTAGTGAGGAAATTTCAGAATCTATTGGCTTGTTGGAAAGGAAAATATCTATTGTATGCAGGGAGGGTGATTCTCATTAAGTCGGTAATCTCTTCAATCAAGATTTATATATTATCTCTCTTTCAAGTTCCAGTGGTGATTGATACAAAATTGGTGAGACTAACGAGGAATTTTTTATGACGAGGCAACGCAAGTATTAATGGAATATGCAAGGTTAGTTGGGACACTATCACCTTCGAAACATTTGGGTGGTCTATTTATTCGGAATCTTAAACTTGTGAATTGTAGCTTGCTTCTTAAACAGTTATGGTGACTTCGAGGCATAGAAGATGGGTCATTATGGGCTGATTTTTATGCAAAATGTCATGGTTTTACTTCTTGGTGGGATATTATTGAGTTTGATGCTTCGAAACTCTTGCCGATTTGGTTGAGCATCATCAAGTGCTACTGCTATTTTCAGCCTCATTGGAATTATTTTACCGTCAGCTACACTATAAAGTTGGGCAGCGGTGTTTCAACTCATTTCTGGCAAGATAATTGGATATCTTGGGGTTCATTGAGGGTTTTATTTGATGACTTAAGGAAGCTTTATGTTTAGAAGAATGGCACCGTCAATCAAGTGTGCGTTGAGATCTTTGGGAACTTAAATCTTGGCCGCCTGATTTGGCATAGGCGTCTTTGAATGGCCAAACGAAACCAATTTATCGAGTTGAAGCTGGTGATATTTCAAACAGTCCCGTCCTTGTTTCTGACTTCAGATTTCGAGTCTACGATGAACGTTGAATTTTAGATGAATTTCCTTGACATTACCTATAGATTTCTTTGGATTTAGAGAGATAAAAGAATATATTCGGCGACATCTTTTTGTGCGAGCTTTTATGAAGGAATTAATTGACTGATCCCTCCTGTTTTGTTTGGGTTGATTTGGAAAACGTGCATGCTTCCTAGTGTTAGGTTTTTTCATGGCTTTTGCTTCAAAGAAGAGTTCCAACGAGAGAGTTTTTAATTAGCCGAGGCTGCGGTCCAATTTCAGATTCAACTTGTCCCTTTTGTGAGACAAGCAAATCCTTAGTTCATTTGTTCTTTTTTGTCATGATAGTTGGTTAATCTAGAATAGAGCTTTCCAATGGATTGGAGTTTCTATGCCAATACCAGGCAGGGTGTATGATTTTTTGTTGGTGTGGAGATCGCTTTTCAAGAAGGGTACACCCAAGGAGTTCAGAATGGCTTTATGATTCTCAATTATTTGGAGCATTTGGAAGAGAAGAAACGATTTCGTTTTTCAAGGAACTCACGGAAGTCAAGATTTGTTTCAAGCCAATGTTCACCATTATTGGTTTTTCTTTAAGACTCGGAATAAGCCAATTTCTTTTTCAACAAGCGATATTTTGTTAGATTCCAGCACTATTTGTATATAGAACTATTGTAATTTTTTTGCACAATTCACATTTTGTGATGCGCTCTTATTAATAAAAAGAGAAGTGGATGTTTTGGAGGCAAGCGTCTCATATCAACATAGTTGGGACGCGCCCTCCGAAATTTTCACCCACCCTAAACTTTTTCTAATGGAGGGATACATCATTCCTCCAGAGGTTTTCTGAAAATTTCAAATTAAATGCACTACTACAAATTAATTTAATTAATTAAAGTAGTCAATTAATTAAGTTAGTACGCATACTTTATTGACTATTTAATGTTTAACTAAATTTTTTAACATATGAATTTATTTAATTTCGAAGTATATAAATATTATATGCAATCTAATAAAATATAGACTTAATTTAACTTAATGAATAATATATGCTACATTATGTTGACATAATGTATGCTCTAGAGGTAATTAGGACGATATATCTTTATTAGTTTATAATGTATAAACAATTTCAGATTATTGTTATCAATAATAAAACATCTTTGTTATTTAACAATTATTATTTGTAAATTGTGTATGACGGTTACACACACACACACATACATACATAAATATATATATATATAAATAAATAT